>PVIJ01012463.1:0-49518 GCA_004024925.1 Scalopus aquaticus
TGATGTTGAAATGTCTGCTGAAGCTTTGAATTTTCTTCCAGAGTCACTGATTTTTTTGAAAGAGTTTAGTTCCTTGCAGCTGTTGAACTGAAGTCCTCAGCACCTACAGATCACCTTCCTTTCCCTGAGATACAGCCTCTTCAAAAGGTGGCGGGATGACTCCTCAAGGTCTTCAGGAGTGTGTGTGCTACTGCGTCAAGTCATTCTAACCTCTCGCTTTGATCTCTTTCTCAACCCTCTTTTAGGGATCACCTGATTTGGTCAGTTCTGCCAATTCAGTTTTAATTAACTTCAGTTAATAGATCAGGGACCTTAATTATACTCAGAAAATCCCTTTTCTTTGTTATATAACATAACCTAATCCTGGCTGTGGTTTGCTTTCATGTTTATAATGCCTACCACATTCCATCACACTCACAGAATATGTGGAAAAAGGGGCCAATCTTGGGATTCTGCTTTCTTAAATTCTGCCCATTGCAAGGTCTAATTTCAATCATACAAGTTTTGCATGGTGTTTGAGGAAATACTTGTTAAGACTTATTTGAAAATATCTTTCTCTGTGAATATCTTTTGTGGTGCTTAAAAATAATTCTTGTGATACATTCTTTTTCTCTTAAAGTTTCATGAAAGTGCAATAGATATAGATGGAATGAAAATAGAAGAAAAATATAGACGCATTGAAGAAGTATAATGGAAGAGAAATGTACTATATAATTTTGGTAAATTTGTAATGACAAATTACAAATTTATAATTATAAATTCTAATACCAGTTGGTATCATTATATATTAATATATCATTGTAAAAGGTTAATTTGCCGTAAATTATTTATGCTTTCTGGGCCAATAATTTTACTCATAAAAAGTCCACACTAAGGAAATGAGTGACAACAAGGAATAATGTTTCTGAAAAAAATGTTTATTTTAACACTATCATAGTAAATATTTCAAGTAAACTTAAATTACAAAATTGGAAAAATGTTAAGGAACTTAATGTGAACTCCTTGCATATATATGATAAATATGAATACCATAAGAATATGAAAGACATATATAACATATATGAAATATAGAACATAAATTACACTTACACCATGATTATAACTATGTGAAATACGACAGTGATTGCTGTAGTACTAGAGTAAATTATGAGACAATTGTATCAGTTGGTGAAACAGTGTATATTTTCAAACAATTTCCTTAAGGCTCCCAAAAGATTTGTACAATCTACAAAGCAAAATTAGGTCAGATTCCCCGATGTCGGGGAAAGGATAGGTGTGGATCTCCTGGACTTCTGATTCTCTTTCATCTGAAATCTGCTGAGCCTTAACTAAGTGAAGGGTGAAATCTTCTGTTGCCATTGATGAGAACTAAGTGAATTATATTGGGAGTAGACAGACCCTGCCCTTCCCTCAAGATGATGACTAGCTAACAAACCTTTCTAACTGGGTGTGACCTAGGGCTGACCCTCGATGACTGGAGGTGGATTAAATACACATTGCTCACTTTTCCATGAGGTTTCAAATGGGACTGTGTCATTGTGAGCAGGTAAAAATTACTAGATCCTTTAAATTAAAATATTCATAATAAAGGGACAAAAGATGGTAGTTTAGTTATAAAGTCAATCCTTCAACCATGGTGGAAATCCCTTTCAGTGCATGTTAGAGAGAGATCACCACCTTGCTTCTACTTATATAATGTACTCCACTGAGTGTAGACTGTGTTTTTGGTAATCCCCAAACTTCTTTGACAACAGGCCATTCTTCATGGAACACATCTTAATACTACAGCCCTCTGAAACATAAGTTGGGAAAGACTGTATTATAAATAATCCTTTAAGCCTCACACAAAGAGCCATGTCTAATAAAAGAAATTTTGAATGTAAAAGAGGGATTATATTCTTTTTTTTCAAGATACAAAGAGTTTAAAACCTGAATAAAAGGACAATATTATAGTGAGCTGTATAACTGTCTAAAAAGATGATTTTTTTAATACAAGCCAGGCTTTGCATCACTAGTAGTTCTCAAAAGTGCATCTCATGATCATTAGCTGAGAATACAATGGAGAAAACTCCAGCGTTAGACTGGAAGTTAGAAGAATTTGGAGGATTTCTGACTTTCATTCCTGATTAAGCTTCAGAATCTTTTAGGAAAAAAGGAAAGAAGGAAGGTGTGGGGGGTGGGTGAAGGAGGGAAGGAAGGAGGGAAAGATAGAGGAAGGGCCGGAAGTAAGAAAAGGAGGAAGGTCTAGAGCAATGAAGGGAGGGAATGACAGCAAAGGAGGGAGGCAGGCAGAAAGGAAGAATGGAAGACTGGAAGGAAAACTGATCCCCGCAGAAGCCTTATTTAATAGGGATATCTGAGTTTGGGGCCTAGGAATTTGAATTTTTAATAAGTTGCCTGTATGATTCTTAAATATACAATTCAGGAGATTAGCATATGAAAATAAATGGGCCATGTAGCTTTTTAAGGATAGCTGCACCCCTAAAGTTTCTGTTTCAAGGTACAAACACACACTGTGTCAAAATAAGCAAAGAGGAATGCTGAAGAAGTGACATTGCTTGTCCTCTGTAATTAGAGGAAAGAAACGTGGTTTCTTATATTTCCACTCCCATCACAATGGACCTAGTCTATGCTATTCAATTTCTTATACTAAGAGATAGAGGGAGAGAGATGAGAACTAAGAAAGGAGGAGAAGTAGGAGGAGGTGGCATGGGAGGGTAGTTGGGGGACAGCCTTCTCCACCCGTGTGCAATTCCTTCTTTGTACTCTGCTGGATAAGCTTAAGATTTTGATTGCTTCAGTCTGTGACCCTTACTCCATGGAGTTTAATGAGGTTAACCCCAAAGCTTCTGTTCTAACAGTGCCAGCTGTTTTTGCCTGTACCAAGGAAGTGACTTCAGAAAGGTTTTGCCATATGTTACATTCAGTTTTAACTGAAGATCTCAGTTCTCCCTGAAGATCTAGGAAAAGAAGTAGTCACTTGAAGAAAAGTGCACTTAATTGCTGGGTCTGAGGTGGCTAGGAAACCTGGAAGCCCCTCTCAGAAATCCCATTCTTTTTATCCAGGTATGTGAAAGATATTTACTACCTGCACATGTCTAAAATCTCAGCAGGTAGAGCATAATTGCTAGAGCCATTCATCCATTCATTCATATTTATTTGTCAAGTGTAAACTTTGTGCCATTTATACAGTATGGGTACTAAAGATGAAAATGTAGGAAAAAAATCCAGACAGTCAGATGTTTACGGACTTTCTGTACTAGTTTTGACTGACAGGGGATTGACCAGTTCTTCTTAGCAATGATCATAACTGTCACCATCATGTCAGTAACATAACAGATAACATTTGTGGACTTGGCACCTATGTGCTAAACGGTTTTTAAATGACATATTCCTAATGAGATGAGTATTATTATTTTGCACATTTTTCAGATAAGGAGATGGAGATACAAAAATAAGATAACTGGACCAGCTGCCATTCATTGTGAGGGTGGACATGAGAAAGCAGAGGTTTAGATATCCTTCACCATATCTTGCTGCTTCTTAATCTCTGGGAGTAGGGTCTGAGCGGGACAGGCTCTTAGTATTGCATTAATACAACTCAGTCTCCAATCCCAATGAAGGACATATCAAAGGGTGGGGATTGTATTCAGATCCTGAGTAAGAGAAAAGAAATGAGGTTTTTGACATTTAAATTTCGAATCTCAGGGAACCAAACAGATTCAGGAGAGACAGGAAGAGTCTCAGGATTTGGAGTTGGCTACAGTTGAGGTTTCCCTCGGAATGGAACAGAGGGTGAGACTCTTTTTTCTTACTCCTATACTTTAAGAAGTCAACAGGACAGCTAAATCTGACTTCCTGGGTTCAGAGGGTCAGCTGGACTTATCCCCAGTGGGTCAAGGAGACGAGCCAAACCTGAAAAGCAGGGTTCTGGTCAAGTAGCTCAGAATTAGTTAAGTTTTGTTCATGTAATACTGAAAAAGCTAAAGGATGTGATTCATTTTAATAAGATTTAGTTGTAATGCAATAGAGTTGATGTTCCTCTAATTTGTAAAGTGAACTGCTTTACCAAGACAATAATGTTTTATAATGTAAACCACTATGCTCATTTTAACACAGGATTCTCTTTATGTTCTTAACTCATCAACTTTTTATCTGCTGTCTCAAAGAGGGTTTACCTCTTTATTCAAAGATCGTGTATTTCTCTTCATTATGCCGTAGTGGCATTGCCTGTCTTTGTAGCTACATTCAAGAACAAAGTTGGAATGGTATACTGCATATGATTTTGTGTTACTCTTCTCTCTTAACATATGCAGTAATTCCCAGTAAGTCTCACCCCTCCCCATCCCCTGCAGGCTTTGACAACCAAAATGGTCTCCAGACTGCCACATGCCCCCCTCTGAGTTCAAATAGCCTCTACCAAAAATCTTCCCTAGAAATGTCATCCTTGTTGAAGGGGAATTGTTGGGGGAAAAGGATGTTCTGAACAAACTCCACAAATAGTTTTATGGACTCCACCCCCATCCCAGACGAAAGAGATCTAAGACACCAAGGACTGCAAATACCATGATGTCAACGACAGTGAAGGAAGGATTGCTGGGAACTGAGGGTGGAGTTAAGCGGCCAGGTTGGGTATGTAACCAGACTTGTGGATCTTGGGGGTCCTTGGTTTTTTGCCAGCTTTCAGCGTACTATTGGGGTTCCAGCTCAGTGAAAGTGGTAGGATGCATTCACCAATTTATCTCTCTTTCTCCTTGAGTTATTAATTTTTTCATTTCCACTTTTCTGTAAATAAAACCTTTGTTACCTTTATTTGTGTACCTGCAGTTGAGTCTTATTATAAGTCCCTTTGAAGTGTGCCCCTGAGGACCCACAGTCAGGCCAACCCATTTCACATTGGGGTTGCCCTGTAGCAGTTTGACTTACTCCTACTCTTATGCACTTATTACCAAATTTTGAATAATGTTTTTGTTTGGTTTTGTATTTCCAAGAAACCTAATTGCTTTTTTAAGATAAGTCTTTTATATTTAATATAGTGTTAGAAGCAACATTTTTCATCTCTGTCCCTCTTCTACTATCACCTTGTTCGCCTAGGTTAAACTCTGATGATTGTTACCGAAACTTTAAAATAGCTTATCTGGTCTCCTAGCTTGTATTTTACTATACATATTTTACTAGAAAATGAATGAACCACAAACTTCAGATGTGACATCGTTTTCCAACTAGAGAGAAATTTCAGTGACTTTTGAGGATTGATCCCCAGGAGATATGGGGAAAAGGTAATGAGTGAGAACACAAAATATACTTATAAAAGAAATCATCATCCAGGATAAAAAATAAAATATAAAATGATTTTAAGGCATGGTACATGAGATTAAAACTTTTGATTTTTTTTCACAACTTCATAGGAATGGTCAGTTAGTATCTTCTTGAGAATGTGATGCCTATTAAAGTCACTTTTGCAGAGTAATTATTGCAATTAGAATGAAATGATTGTGGTATATTACATGATTGAAAGCAATAACTCACCAGATGTTACTGCAATGGGTTGGATTAGAAGGGAAGGAAGCACAATAAAAGTCTAATGGTTAATTTTTGATGCCAACATTGACAAAGTTTTCCAGTGGACTGTATGCTCCAAATACTTCCATGGATAGGATAGCACTTTGTTATACTAGTTTCAGCAGTGGAAACCAGATACAGAATTTGGACTTTTGATTTCTAAATTTCTACATGAATGGTCATAGAGAAGTATGCTTTGTAATATTTTTGCTGCTGGTGATTTTTTTCTTTAATATATTTCCTGTTCCAACTAGACTTGAAATGGTGTATTATATTTGTATTCACATTTTATTATCAATATAATTATGTTTGATTACCTATATTTAGCTCTAAGCAATTGTAATTACCAGGAGGGTGAAACATGGTTTCTTTTTGTCTCTTTAAAGACTCAATTTCTTCAAAATTCAGCTCTAACTTATCTGACACTATGAATCTCATCAAATTTTATTTGTTTTAATTGTTGACATCTGCTGTATCTATTGCACTTTGTTGTGTTGGGGTAGCATTTATTTTCTCATATTATAGGCAGATAAATTGAATTCATTTAGGAAAAAAACCTGCTTTATTCATATACCTAGTACAGCATCTGTAATATTTTAATGTTTCAAATTTATAACTACACTTAGTTCAGAAATCTCTCATTAAGCACGTACAAAATTGTTAATGATTATAGCCCTAAAACATGCCCTTCCTTTTACATTTCTAATGTAGTTGATGGATCTTCATCTACTCATTCTCATGAGATAGAACCCTGAAATTCTTAATTCTTTACACCTTCACCATCCTCTCCCTATTCATTTACTCACCAAATCTTCAATTTACATTCTGAGTAACCATTGTCTGCATTTCTTATATTTCCATGGTTACTTGAATTAATTGAACGTGTCTGGTCTTTTGCTTTTCAGCTGCCTCTTCAGCCTCACATTCTACTTTAACCCATATTTGGCAAAATTGTCAAAATAATACTCTAAGGAAAATAAAATCAGGCCTTTTTCCTGCTTAAACTTGTTACTCCAAATCTCATCCCTTTACCTATAGATTAATATCAGTATTCACTTGATACTTCTTAGCGTGGCATATTAAGATCTTATGTCTCAAATATTCTTTTGGGGTAATTAATGCCATGGACCCTATTTTTCATTCTACAAACTTTTATTGGACAGTGTGTTGATTTTTGTATTCACATTGTAATTTCGAGATGCTATTTCTAGGGGAGAATACCCCTTTATGCCCACACATCTCACTAGGTATTGTATAATTAATACCACATTAGAGAAAGCACAATTTTTCATGGGCATGAGATGAGAGATGTATATACTTTAGAAAGTCAGAGAAGACATTTGAGTAGAAAGCAGAAACTTGTCAAGTAGACAGAGTAGAGGGAGTTGGTCCAGTCCCAGGTGATAGCACAAAGGCAAGGGCAGTGGAGGCTGTTGTCGTGACTGATAGTTACTGGAAGGAGGCTGGTAAAGTCTGCTGGACTAGATTTGAAGGACTTATATGCAACACCACTGATCATGAACTTTCCCTTACTTATGAAATTGCTCACTTAGACAAGAGTGAAGAAAAAACATTTGCATGTCAACTAGATAACCCTGGTGACCCTGTGTAGGATGAGAAGGAGAGAAACTGGAAGCACAGAGATCACTGTGGAAAAAAACTCAGATGGACTTGTTTTGAGAAGAATGAGAAAGTGAGCAAAGATGGTGTTGGTGGCATTTGAGCAGATGATGGACTACAAAGGGATCCTAAACTAAGAAGTAATAGTTCTTGGGTCATTTAGGTATACTCAGAGTGAAGGAAGGGAAAGATATAGCATGAGAGATGAATAAAACTGGTGAAGCCATGAAAGGGAAGTGTGGGTCTTCAAAAATATACACCAACCCTCAGATCTCTGATACTCAGTTCAAGAAACAAGAGTTTGATTCTAAACAGGGAAACAAAACATCTGTTTTTTTAAAAAAGCAAACAGATAAACAAAAAACAGAAAGCCATCCTCTCTTTGTACTACTTACAATGACAGGTAAATGAAAATTATTGTGGACTGTTTTGAGGCCCTCATCATAAAGATGAAGGTAAAACTTTTAAAAACACGCAAAGAGTTGCAAATGGAAGTAGGCAGTAAAAATATTAATTGAATGAAGTAATATAGCTTACTATTAAAACTCATACTCAGCAGGATTTTCCAGAAATGTGTGGATTAACTCTCCAAGCTCTGTATAATCTTGATTTTGTATGCCTTACAACATTCCTCTTTTCACACTCTCCACTCAGCCATACTAAGTGTGCTCTTAGTTTGTCAACCTCTCCTAACCTGTGCACAGTTTTCCTGACCAAGTTGGAGCTAAGCTTTTCTCTGGAGAATTGGTCCACCTGACCGTGAACTTTATTCTAAAACATGAAACTTAGGAAAGTGAAGAAAAGAAATGGTGAGTTTCCACACTCACAAATAGTTTGCTTTCGTCATGGTGCAGGGAGTGGGGGAGATGGGGTGGATTACATGGGTCCCACATCACTTCAGCGGACTAGAAAAGGAAGAAGTCAGTTCTCCAGATAAGAGTGCGTGTCAGTAGTTAGAGAAACATCCTAAATGTTTATCATACTAGATGATATTCTTAATGTCTTATTCCTCCTTGTAGGTACTGTGATCTCTTTATAATCCTTAAATGTTTAGCTAGACAAACTTTGACCTCCCTTCTAAATAAATATCAGCACCTCCTTTAGTAGTCCCTGCAGTGACTGTGAAGTCCACTAAATTATGGGAATAAGACTCAGCTTCCTCTTCAAGTGTCCTGAGGTCCTTACTGTCCTGAAGTGTCCTTACTGATCATTGGAAATTCTTAAAGGAGGGGCTTAGGTTGTTCTCATGTGGACCTTTCTCTTCCTCCTCCCCTCCTTGTCTCCCTCCTCCTCCTCCTACTCTTCTTCACGCCCCCTCCATACACACATCTCTGTTCCTCTCCCCCATCATCTATCCATTTATCATAATTCACATTTTTCACTAAAATGATATTGAGGATATATTTCAGTGACAGTTTAGTGATTTGTTGTTCATACAGTCATCAAAATGAAGTGAAATTATGTACTAACGGTTTTTTAAAGTATTAGTAACCTGTATTTCTTAGAGGAGTTTTAGATTTATAAAAAGCTTGAACAGAAAGTATAGAGATTTCTATATACTCTACTTACCCCCTACCACCATGATTTTCCTTATTATTAACATCTTTAACAATGTGGTATATTTGTTAAAAAGGATGAACCAGTATCGATACATGGTCATTATTTAAGTTTCAGTGTTTACTTAGAATTCACTCTTTTCTACTTACAATTCTATACATTTTGATAAATACACAAAGTGCCACATGATAAAGATTCACTGTCACTGAGAGGCCCCACGTCTTCTCAATTTAATCTCTGTCCCACTCTACACTCTAGCCCTTGGCAACCACTGATCTTTTTACTGTCTCTCTGTAGTTTCTGCCTTTGAGGCTGTCATAGTTGGAATCATACAATATACAACCTTTTCACATTGGTTTCTTGTATTTAGTAATATGCATTTAAATCTCCCATGTATTCCAGGGCTTGGTAGCTCATTTCTTTTGAGCAGTGTATAACATTCCATTGTCTGGATATACCATAGTTTCTTCATTCACCTACTCAAGCACATCTTGGCTACTTCCATCACTATATTTTCCTAGTTTGACATGAGATCATGTAGTACAAAATCTTTTGTCTAGTTTCTTTCCTATAGCACAATGATTTTGATATTCACCCATATTGTTGCATGTATAAATAGTTCATCTTTCTCTAAAGATATGCATTCATTTTTTTTATCAGAATGTCTGGAATGTATAGCAGGTATATGTTTAATTATTTAATGAAGTTGCTGAACTTTCTTTTCAAAATATTTTTTTTTGTTCTACAATTCTGCTAGCTGTGTAGTAGAACTCTGATTCCTTGACATCTTCTCCAACACTCAGTATGCTCATTCTTTTTAATTAATTCCATTCTGTTAGGTATGGTAATATCTCATTGTGATTGTACTTTTTACTTCCGTGATTGCTAATTATGGACAGCATATTTTCAGATGCTGTGTGCTTTTGTTTGTTTGGTCTGTTTGTTCAAATATTTTGCCCTTTTTGGCTTGATTGACTTTTGACAGTCCTTTACAAACAGACATGAGGAAATTTGAGGGAGTCTGTTAGACATACTCATCACCTTGAATGTGATGATTGTTTCACATATATGTATACTTATGTTTAAAATTATGTAATTGTGTATTTTAAATATTCAGAGTATATGTGTCAATTATATCTCAAAAGAAAAGGAAGCTAAGCATATTTTTTTTATTTCATATATTCCAAGGAAATTTACTTCATTATACAAGGAAATTTGCTTCATTGAAATAGCAACTTTGTGAATAAATTGGAAATTAACTTAATAACTGGTTTATACCAGTTGAAATCTTGCTTTAGGTTGAAATCTTACTGTTAATCTCAGTATTGCAATACTAAGATATTTAAGTCTGTCAGTTTTACTAAATGTACAAAAATTCACTAGTATGAAAAGAGTTCTTGTTTGTTAAATCAACCACAAACTAATTCAATTGCTTAAAAGATTATCTCTAAGATTTTACTGCTTGAGGCAATTTTAACCTAAAGGGAAAATTTATAACTCCATGGTTATGGCAGACCTTAAGGTATTGCAAATAAAGGTTTGGTGACAGAAAGAACAAAAGGCTTCAAGACTGTTTTGACCAGGAAAACCACAAAAATAGTAGCACCAAAAGCCTGTGTTGTTTCCCTTCAATAATTTTTTTAAAGGAACAGTGACAGTTACACCATCACTACAAAATGGTATATCCTAGTGCACATATAGATGTGACTGTTAATTGTATAGCCACGAATTGAGGAACGAAAGATGAAGAACTACCCTACCAGCCCTGTAGAATGGGACAGTGACTTATGTTAATGATGGGGATGGAGGTGGATAAGGGACTGGAGTTTAAAATCTCAGCTAATGGCATCCTTAGTAAATAATGCAGCTCTTAATTAGGTACACTGAAACAGGAAGCCACTTCAGTAAATGGTGCTGGGAATACTGGACAGTCACATGCAGAAGAATGAAACTAGACTACTATCTCACACCATACATAAAAATCAACGCAAAATGGATAAAAGACTTGGATGTGAGACCTGAAACTATAAAATACACAGAAGAAAACATGGGCAAAACACTCCATGACCTAAATTTCAGAAACATCTTTGTGAACTTATCTTCAGCCAGCAAGGAAAACAAAGGAAAAAATAAACAACTGATAGTACACCAACCCAAAAGTTGCTGTATAGTAACAAAAACAAGAGATACCCTTCTGAATGGGAGTAGATATTTTTATGCCATACATCTGACAAAGGACTGATATTGATGATCTATAAAGAGCAATGAATACAAAACAAACAACCCAATCAAAAAATGGGCAGGAGAACTAAATAGGCACTTCTCCCATGAAGACATGCAGATAACCGACAGATATTTGAAAAACATGTTCATCATCACTTATCATCAAGAAAATACAAATCAGAATGACAATGAGATACCAACTTACACCTATGAGAATGGTCCATATCAAAACCAAAACAAGACAAAACCAGAAACGACAAGTGCTGGTGAGGAGTGGAGAAAAAGGAATCCTCTTACAGGGTTCCCACTCCACAGAAGTGTGGAGATTCCTCAAAAAGCTAAAAATGGATCTACCATATGACCCAGCAATTCCACTTCTAGTTACCTCCTCAAAGAACACAAAAACACTAATTCAAAAGGAAACCTGAACTCCTAAGTTTATTGCAGCACTGTTTACAGTAGCCAAGATAGGGAATCAATCTATTGATAAATGCCCCAGAACAGATGACTGTATCAAAAAGGTGTGTGTGTGTGTGTGTGTGTGTGTGTGTGCGCGTGTGTGTGCAATGTTTTTGTAATCTACTGCCTTTATATTAAATATTTTGATATTTAGTTGAAAAGTCTATTTTAAAAATTTCCCTAAAGAAAGTTATTTTTGCGTTTTGGGAGTTAAGGGCTTGAAGGGGATGGATGTCAGGGAGAACGTGATACAGAAGGTGAAACTTGAAAGACAAATAGAAGTAAGTTGAGGAAAGAAGGAGACTTTCTGTTTAGGGAAGGGAACACTAGTGTTCTAGCTAAAAGGAATCTTGTAGAATCTAGTTGAGAAAGGGGAACTTCAGTGAGAGGTCAT
The DNA here is from genome assembly GCA_004024925.1 of Scalopus aquaticus. Taxonomy (NCBI): domain Eukaryota; kingdom Metazoa; phylum Chordata; class Mammalia; order Eulipotyphla; family Talpidae; genus Scalopus; species Scalopus aquaticus. Next base: position 11,816 of record PVIJ01012463.1, read on the forward strand.
AGAACTTGATAAAAAGCAATGGGAAATGTAAGAAAGAAAGAACATGGCAGAAGAAAAAGGGAGATGAAGAATTCAGAAAAGGAAATAGAGAAACATCGAGAAGTTGCTGCACAGAGACGAAGTGGGTTAAACAATGAGTGAAAAGCTGGAAATTAAATGGGCAGATGGACAAGTGATTGGAGAGAATTAGTACTGTGAGAAAGAAGAAACTCAAGGAAGAAATGAAAGGGGAGGAGACGGATTCTGAGAGCAGATTTCAGGTGGCCCTCCCTGACTTCCTCTTTTTCAATATCCCTTCCCACACAGCTTCCTCACTTCCTCTTCCTCCTCATCTTCACCTCTCAGTTTCAAACCTGACACCCAAAGGGAGCAAACTAGTAGACACTTGAAAGTAGGGCAGAAAGGCCTCTGGGAGGAAGATGCTAGTCACTGGGTCTCATGACTTCCTCCAGTTTGGAAAATGAGCTTCAATTTAAATGCCAGCTTTGATTGATGCCAGTGACGCTGGCATTGAGGAGTCTCCTGGACTCAGCAGAAAGGGTACAGGAAAGCGTCTCATACCCTGGGTAATGGGTGGTGGTGTTATCTGGACAAGTGATTGTCATCATTGGCATAAAACAAAAAAGGAAACAACACTTCCTTTTAGGATGCCGATTTTGTCTTTTTTTTCTTAAGTTTTTTTCTGGTTTCCCTAATTCTTGGTGTTCTACCTCTGTGTACAAGTAAGTCCTGTTTTTTCAGACTTTCATAACTATAGTCGTTCAACTCACCCATTTGCCAAATATTGAGCTTTGACCCGAAGTCAGAAACAGGGGAGAGAATGAGACTAAAATAAGTGAAAAGATGGAAGTCCTGCACCTATGCAGCTTGTTGTCAATGACAACAGTGGTTAATAGGACACTTGAATTACTGCCTTAGGAGAGGAGAGTATGGAATGCTATGGGGGAGCTCATGTGGGAATTTTCATCCAGCCTCCAAGAGGTGAGAATTGGAAAGACTGATGTTGGAAAGAATGTAATGCAAACACTGAAACTTGAAAGATTTATAAAAATAGAGTGAGGGAAGGAGAAAGAAAATAGTGCTGTGGGCACAGAAACAGCATATTGTATGGGGAACAGAAAGTAGTTCAGCATGACAGAAGAGAGAGAGCGGGTCAAATGATGTGTCATGTGGAACAGTGGTGTCTTAATAAATCTGTTTTCAAGAAAAAACTCTCATTTGTAACTTTTGACAAGTTCTGTGGTATAAATATTGTCACCATAGCCAAGTTCAAGCTACCAAGATTTTTTTTTTAATCAGCAGACTTGAAAAATCCTGTGTATTAAATAATAATTTCGCAGAGGTAGGTAGGTGTCAGCTCTAGCACACCAGAAGTAAGCAGTAGCCACATGAAGATGCACCTTCTAACTTTCTAACCCACCCTAAGCTCCCCTCCTTATGCCATCCACCTCCTTGCTTTGTTATCTCTGTGGCACTTTTTTTTTAACCAATTGACATGTATTTTTGTACATTTGTTTATTGTCCCTCTCTCCTAATAGAATGCAAGCTCATGACCTTTACACTACAACAGTAGGTGTTCAATAAATATTTTTTTGTAAAAAAAAAAAGAAGGAAAGTAATGACATTATACAGCTGTTTTAGAAAGCATGGAAAAAGATTCTATGGAAACACTTTGTTTAATGTAAAATTATTAGTTCATTCTCCCTCTTTTCTCCCCAGTCCTATTCTTTCCTCTTCTGTCTCGCTAAAATTCCTGCATCGTTTTCTCTGGCCCCATGTGCTAGAGAGAGCACACACTGGAAACAAGAATGTACCAGGTCAGCACAGGGCTGGAACCTCCAACTTTTGTTATGTTCTTTTGTTAAGTCATGGATTAGCTAAGTGCTTTCTCATTCTGAAGAGATGAAAACACATCTGCTGGAGAAAGAAAAGGCACCAATGCAAGTTTGATTTATTTAATTACTATTTGTGCAGTGAAGATGGGTTGGTTAAAATGATGAAAATGGATGCTTTTTCTCTCTTTTGTTTTTGTTTTTTGCAAGGTAATTGACATGTGAACAGGAATGAAACAATATTCTGAAAGTAGCCGGTAGACAGCATATTATGAAATAGAGTAAAACCCTGCTACATTTATTTTCTAAATGGTTTTCTAAGTCTTGACTGTGTGTGTTAATATGTTACTTGATGGATAGCTCAGATATCACAATGAGTTTATATATTTTTTGGAAATGCGGTTGCATAGTGGTTTCCACTTATGTCACTGTGGAATTTGTTGTGTAGGATTTTAAAAACCCGCCTAGATAGATAGGGAATGATTGTCACTGAACATGGGAAACCTCCCAAGGTCGCAAGTAGACTGTATCCTGGTGAGTGTATAAAACAACAGTGGTTGGTCCTTAAACTTTTGAGTGGACCATCTGTGAAAGTATGGTAATACCTATGGTTTTCTTCGCAGAATGATTATAAATGCAGAATATAAAATGCATGGGATTAAAAGGAAACACATTGTATTGAAATGCAGTTATCAAAATATTCCAAATTTGTGGTCCAGTAATAAATTTGCTTCTTTAATATGCTAATAAATCGATAACTCCTACAACTTTGATTTCTAAGTAATAAAGAGTATAAGTACTGTTTCAAATATGATGATATGGTGGAAATATCTATGATTTCTATTGGTGATTATTGCTTATATTAATATTATTACCTCTACTAAAATTGAAGTTTATACTAAATCTTACTTTGAGATTAGTGAAAGTAATTTGAAAATTAGTAATGGTTTGCTATATAAATAATGAAGTCTGGAAAAAAACAAATACCAAATAATCTCACGCATGGACTATAGAGAAATAAAACAAAGGAACAGAAAAACTAAACCAAAACAAACCCTAGAAATCTTACAGTCGATTTGAAGTGGTGCTTTGATGGTGGGTGGGGTGCTGTAACATACATTTGAAGAGGTGTGAGGTCTACACCCCCAAATCAGTTTTACAAACCATTATTACCTCAATAAAAATAATACAATAAAAATTAGTAATGGTAAAAACAATAAAGATAAAAGGCTTCTTTGCAGGTTATTTAATCAAGTCCATTGGAGGGTCCAGGAAAAGCTAGATTTGATAAGCTTTTGAAATTTTATGTTCCTATTCTCTGATCCCAGAAAATAAAATGTATCGCCATTCTTCAGCCAACTGTTGCTGTTGCTACAATAGTAGTTATTATTGTAACTACAAACCACTTACTTTATCCCAGTACCGTGATAGAAGCTTTACGGTGGTTAATTTATTAATCCTCATACAAACACTGATCAGCATAACAAATAATTCCATTTTGCCAAAGGTAGAAGTGAAACACTGAAAGAACATATAAGCCACCCCAAGTGTTACACAGCTAAAAGTTGGGTTGGAAACCCATGTTTGTTTGGCCCAAAGTCTATGTTTTGAATCATTTTATCAGGTCTTTCCATTCTTTATTCCTTCTATACTAATCACATGATTTTTTTTATCATATAACTTCTATACCATTGTTTGCTTAATATTTAGGTTGATTAATGTTTAAAAGAACATTTATGGCACCATCATATGTGGAAAGCATATATCACTTACCATAAAGAGAAGACTATCCTAACAATATGAATACATAAAGCAAAAACAAAACTGTTTACTCTCAATTTCTGTTTGTTTTTTTTTTCCATTTTCTTGTGCCTCACTTAATTGTGTCGCACAGATAATGTGTATTTTTTACAAGACCCTTGACCAGCAAAAAGATTAGGATTCCCTGAAAGCTCAGATGATGGGTAGCATTTTTTAGCAATAGAGTATATTTTCACTAAGTATTTTTTTTCCTAGTTAGACTAATTAGGCACTCTCAATATCTTAAGATGGGGGATTATCAAGAGAAGTGCTAAGACTATTTTAGCACCACTCTAAGGCTTTCTCTATGAAGTAGGTGAAAGATTTTTTTAAATTGTTAGGAGAATTATTTTTCAATGATGTGACTCAACATTACTGAAAAACAACTAAATCTTGTAGGCTACCCTGGTAGAGGGTTCCATACTTTGAGAAACACTGCCTAATTTGGCCCTGCCCCAGGATCATGGGCAAAGGTTACTGTTGAGAAAACACAACAGCAGCTGTAGTAACACTAGCACAGTTGTGAGGAAGCAGAAGGAGGGGGGGGCAGGGATTGGGGAGGTAGGAGAGTGGAATGATGGGTAGTCTGCTGCTTCTGCTACTCATGGCTGATTTTATCATCTATAACAGAGATTTCAAATTTCTGGTTTTAATATCTGTACTACCTCGATCACTAAATAATTTGAGGAAACTTTTGAATCTATTACTTTTTGTGGTCATCTGAAAGAAATCAAGAGACTTATTTACATGTTATATCTGATTTTGCTCCTGAAAGGATTGAGAGGTGATAGGAAATAATAATAAGGAAATGACTTAAAGGACATTGAAACAGAAAAGTGAGAAATATGACAGTGTTACCTTGCCTCAATGTATAATTCTTTAAACTAGAAATCCAGGGACATTTGGTTGATTTGTACCCTCTGGGAAAGTCTGTTTTCCAAGTCTATCTTGGGATCATTCTGTGAAAGAGAAATTAGGTCACCAGAAGCTACAGTGAAGAATGAGGCTCAAGGGTAAAATCACCTTTTCAAAATCATAGAGCAAAGTCAAGAAGGGGGGAAAGAGCTCCAGATTCTCAGCTATCAGCAGAGACTCCCATCCATGGTGTAATTTTGAGATTGTTGTATCAAACTTAGACTTAAACTTTCTAGTCAGTGGTTTTCCTATCCAATGAAGGTTTGTAGATGGCACAGCCTTCAGAAGGCTTTTGTTCATGTGTGTTTGTTGGTAAGACTCTATTTTCCCCCCATCATGGTATCTTAAATGTCAGAGGGCAAAGCTTATAATGAGACCACAGGCAGTAGGCAAATACATAAAGAAGTGTACAGTTCTTGGCTCCATCTCAGAGATATTGATTCAGTGGACCTGGGGGGAGGCAAGCAATTTGTGTGTTATCAAGCTTCCGAGGCCACTTTGCCATAGAGGAAGCACGGACCACATTTGAAAACATTAATTGAATCTTTGAGAAGTGCAAGGTTTAAAGAGATTTCCTTTCATCTGTTATTACTTATATACCTGGGGCAAGTTTCCTAACCTCGTGTGAGTTTCAGCTTTCTTATCTATAAAATGATGGTAACGACGTCAATAATAATAATAATAATAATAATAATAATAATACCACCAACAACACCACCTACCTCTGGGACTTTCTGATGATTAAATAAGATTGTGTTTGTATAGTGCCTAAGTACTTAATACAAGGGATTATTTTTTGTCATTAATTTTTTTATATATTTTTTATTGTTATTTATATCTTTTACATTTTGTATTCCTCTTGGGTAACCCACCACCAACTCACCCATGATCCATCTCCGTGGTCCCTTGTGTCCTTTTCTACTCCATTTTGTCCCCTTATCCTACCTACCCACCCCACCCACCCCCCGCGCTGAGTGTCTCTCCTATTTGATTTCCCTATAGTCCTGTTATAGGTGAAACCATTTGCTATTTTTCTCTTTCTTTCTGGCTTATTTCGCTGAGCATGATCCCCTCTAATTCCATCCATATTGCTGCAAATTGCATGTGTTTATCTTCTTTGAATGCAAAAAGATGTGGTACATATACACCATGGCATACTATTCATTAATTTTTTGCTAAGATTTGGGTTCCATTTTTAAATGATCGGAATATTCTTACTGGAGATCTCTCTGTCCTATCCAGCAAATACAGCTTGTAGTTAGTGAGCTGTCAGTCCTGCTGGTCTTGTTAGAGCTGCACTTGGGGAACCAGCCATGCTACCTATCTGTCCGTATGCAATTCCATTTTTCAACTAGAGTATAACATCTGTGATACTTAGTATGTTAGAGTCACTTCTCTCTAACAGGGTCAACAATAAAGATTCTCCTTTCTAATGCTGCTAACACGGACATTCTACTTGCTGATGGTTTCTCATCATGCATGTATATAGTCATTTGTTGGCCTTGACCCAGTGTGTTGGACCATTCTTCCATTCTATTTTGCATAGACAGAATAGGAAGGAAAAGTTTGCATTACAATAACACATGTCTGTCTGTACCCCCCAATGTACATGTTTAATTTGTTAGTATACTCCCTGCCTAGAGCACTGCCCAGGATGTGGCACCTGTCAGTGCCTTTTTGTTAAATGGATTCATGACCTTTGAGAGTGAATGACTAAAAATAATAAACTGTTACTGTCATTCTTATATCCTTTACAAATGATTATTTTCTGTCATTTCAAGTTAACAAACCATGGGATGTATTTATGTGTTATCACTCTAAGGTGTCAGGTGTTGGCTTCAAGTTTAAACAAATTCATAAGGCAAATTATATTCTCTAATCTCAGGACTTGCACTGAATCTTTCTTCCATCTTGGTCCTGTTTACACCCTGCACTGGCCAACATATTGGTCTCTAATGAGTAGTATTGTTGTCTTGTATTGTCATGTGTTCTACCTTGCTCCTACCAGAGGGCTGATTTTGTTCTCTATTCAACTGCACCTTATAACCTTGCACCTCTGAGATGCTGACCTTACCCACAGCGCCAGACTGGCTCTGAATGATATGGGGGAAATTATTTTCTCCTTTGCAGTCATTAGCTCAGAATGACCTGAACCAAATAAAGACCAATGGGGTGTGTGTAATGGGCTGCTGGGAAGATTTCCTCTCCCCTGTGAGACTGCCTGAAGAAGAGATGGTCACATCTTGCTTGATGTCTGGAACTGCTGCAGTCAGTTGGCCCCCTGCCCAGGAGGATGATGCAGACTTGCTACTGAGTCATCCATCTTGAAGCCTGCTCCACCTCTGGACTTCCTGTTATGTGAAATAATGACTCCTTTTCTGATTAAGATCTTATAATTGAGACAGGTTCCTTTCAAACAGGCTACTTTGCAGTAGTTTAGTTCCCATTAAAAAGGATCAAGTTTCATGGTGGAGGGGGGGTCCCCGAGATTTTTCAAGCTGCTAGAGTTCATACGCACATTCGGAGTCAATAGATAGGACTTCTGACTTATGGTGATTATTTGATAATCTTAAAATAGGGTGCAGTGAGAACATTGAGTAGTGAGAAAATTAATATTCATTCCTGAGAATTAAAATGTATGTTTTGGAAAAAGTCCTTCTCTAATAGTCTATGCTTTTCCAGTTTCTATTTAGGAGACCTCTTGCAAGATATTGAACCCTATCAAACTTTACATATTTGTTTATAAAATGAAAAGACATCACTGACTTGTCTTCCCACCAGTATTGTTGTGAGGAACAAGTAAAAGCAAATCAAAGAATGTTGTAAATAAAAAAGCATATTCCATGTGGAAGAGGAAATTTTTATTTTGATATCATTGCTCAAGCTAATAACTTACTCATTCACTGTGTTCACCACTCCTCCCCATCTCCAGACTGGTTCTTTGCCAGAGCTTTCCAAGCAGTAATTTGAGGAACTTGATCCTTTCCAAAATTTCCCAGGGAATTTTGTTTATTTTCATTGCTAATACTTCAGCATGGAAACTCACTTCATCTGATCTTGAACTCCTAGTTTATGCTAGACTCCACATATACCCAGAGGATTATAACTGATTATTCCTCTCCCATATGTAAATTAAAGACTCCATAAAACGACTACGTTCTCAGTAGAAAAACTTCTCATTCACAGGCTTGATATCTAAGTTTGGTATTTGAATTCCATCAGGAAAAGATGCACACATATTTTCTATAGAAAATCCTGGAAGGTCTGGGAAAAATACACAGAATAAAAGGAAAATTTATTCTTTTTAAAAAACAGAACACATCTTTTTAAAATTTGTTCTTTTGAAAAACTTAAAAAACAGAATCCCACAAAGTATCTGAAATACTAAGCCTTGCTTCCCATAGGCCTGGGAGGGGCGAGGGCATGACTGACAGATGTGTGAACCTTGGAAGATGCAGGCAAGAGGAAGGAGAAGGAGATGACTATTCATGGATGGAAAGTTAGAGTACTGTACACCCTCCAGAGTACTGTATGGTAAGAGGGTACAGGTGAAGAAACCAGGCACAGAGCCCTACAGTGGAACTGTATGTGCATAAATGCACATATGTAGTACCTGGGATTTTTGTAGTCATGGACTTACATTAATAATACTAATAATGTATAATATAAACTATTGCTAAATATACTCTCTCATTCTCTTTCTAAGCCTGAGTCTTAGGGATTGTTAGCCTTTTCATATGTATGAAGAAACTGAAGCTCAGAAAGATTGGCTGAGTTATCCAAAGTTGTAGACTTGGCCAGGTGTGAGTTGGAATTTCAGCTGATATTTCTGGATTCAAGAGTCCAGGGCTCACTGTACTCTTTATCCAGGGTCACAGAGTCTCAAATGATTTTATCCAACCACTTTTAAGGACTGAGCTTAGGTTTGATTAATTAGTCAGTCATCATTTTATACTCCAATGAAAATGAAACTAGAAATACAATTACCATAGCCAATGGGGCATACCAGTTTTCTCCCCACTTACTAGAAGATGTTCTAGTACTTTTCTAGTTCACAATACTAAAAAACACAATAATCATCCAAGTATCTTGCTTTCATTCCTTCAGATTCATAAGTGATCAGGTTTTGTACTATTCTAGTAAAATAAGATATAAAATAATAACAAGAAAGACTTTAGTTGTACAACTCCTGAGAGGAACAGTACATTGGGTGCTTAGTGTCTTTTCTTTGACATTGGCTCACTGTGTGATGTTGAGCAAATCATTTATTCTTTCGGTGCCACAGTTGCATCATCTCCAACATGAGGAGTTACACGAGAGGTCCTCAAGGCCCTTCCTCCTCAGGGGATCTGTACCACTGAGTCGTTGAATGAAGGTGTTGTCTGCCAGCAAGGGTACAGAATGAGTGACCTCTGTATTTTTTGTCCTTGTATGCTTTTTCAGTAAAAAATGTTAAGGACTGGGTAGAAAGAAGCCTTCATGATTATTAAATCCTTTTGCATGTGTTGATTGCTACTGCTTCTCTGGGGCCTTGTCAGATGGCTCAGCCAAAACTAGTTTTGGAAACCTAGGCTACCTTTGAAAGGAAATATATTTCACCATCTACACATGCTGTTCAGATGTTGTAGTTAGAGTAGCATAAACATTATCACAGAAAATTTTTAGTCCCATTAATAGAATCTGTCCTTTCCTGATTCTTGTCTAGAACCACCCAGCAATCAGAGTCACTTCACTGTTTCTTCATTCTTTTTTTTTATATATAATATATATTTTTATTGTTATTTATGTCTTTTACATTTTGCATTCCCCTTGGGTAGCCCACCACCAATTCACCCGTGATCCATCTCCATGGTCCCTTGTGTTCTTTTCTATTCCATTTTGTTTCTTCATTCTTTGCACCCCTCCTTCCATTTATTACATCGTTTCATTCAAACCTACTAGGTCATGGGCTCTGGGTCATTGCGTGTGACTGCCTCATACTTTGGGTTATTTTTTTTAGCACATGGGCTAATGTGGTTCAGAGAGCTGGTGAGAGGTTGAAGAAGTGGATAACATCTTAGCCTCAAGCATCCATTCAGAACTGAATTTCTATGTACTTCAACACTGAGATGGGTCAGGCTCTGCCTGCTCCCCCCCATTCCTTATTTTCATATTTTTTGCATTTCTTAAATACATATGAAGGAATTTAAGATGTAGTGCTTTGATGTTTGACTCAGGAAAACTGAATCTGGTCATGGTTTTGCTGCTTGCTAGCTAACTGAACCCAGACTAGTCAAAGTAATTACCTGTGCCTCAAAGCCTCAACCTCCTTCATTTAGACAGTGGGATCTACATGGTGTCAATTTCACAAAGCTTTTGGGAGGATCCAACAGATGATATGCCCTATAATTCCCAGCATAGACTGGTAAACTTCAGTGGGATTTAATGACTGGGAGAGGCTGAAACCTGGAAAACCATCCACCCACTAAGATGGGACAGTGGCAAGCAGGGACTCACAGATGTCACAGGAATTTTAGACCAGCCGGCACAATGCAATATTTATAGGAAATTTCTGGTAACAGGCAGGTGGTAGTTAAGGTAAACTGTCTAGCTGACTATTAAGAGTATGACTTTTAAAGTTTAACAGACCTTACTTCAAATCTACTACTTACTAGCTATCTAACAAATAAGAATTTAGTCTCCTTGAGAGTCTATTTACTTACTTTAAACTGAAAAGAATAGTTTTTTCCTATAATACTGTTCCTCTAATATATACAAAGATCTTAGCACTTTCCTGAACGCAGTAAATTTTATGCTGTTATCACTAAGCATTTAGCATTAGGGGAGTTTAGCATTTGATTTGGGGAAGAGTGATTTCTCATGGAGCAGGAAAAATTACATGACAGGAAATAGCTGTCCAGCTTCTGAAACTGTGGGGAAGTAGGAGGAAAGCAATGCAAGGTCCCAGACTTAGGGGTTGGGGCTTTATTCAGAAAGACAAAACCAAAGGCCCAGCAGATGTTAGCGATGTTGGCCACAAGGAAAAGGGAAAATATTAAGAAAAGTGCCTGGCATGGTCGGGTGTCGTTATGGAACACTAGGCTGGAATGGATCTAAATTAAGGCCCAGAAATCTCGACAAACTTTTCAAAGAACATAGTGACCAAGAACTAGCTGGGATCTCATGAAGTTTTTGAATACCCATTAAAAATTACAAAGCGCTAAGCTTATGTAAGATGGTATTAGTGTTAGCAGAAGGAATGCGGACTTAGTTTCTTCCCAGGAGAAACAGGACAGTAGGCAATGTGTGAAGTCCAGCAGTGATGTCACCCAGACACCTGCAAGGAAACACTTGTTGGGAAAAAGAGTGACATGATCACATGGCTTTGAGCATGTTCTCAAAGCACCACAGTTGCATATCAGGCGAGAACCTTCTCTAACGGAGTTTGAGTGTTTCAGTCTTTGACTCTTCCAACTCTGAGGCCTGCTGTGGGAACATATGATAACTCCTAGAAAGTTGTTTGAGTATCTTACAACACTTCCCTTACCCTTTCTAGAAAATAGAGGATTTTCATTAATGTAATTTGCCAAGTTGGCATCCTGTGAACCTGCGTTACTGTAACTTGTTTATATGACTGTCTTCATTTCATAGAATATCTTCAGCTAAAGGGGGAATATTGTGATTAATTTCTTAGAATCAGGGGCCTCCCTTGTGGCCTAGGGGTTAAGTCTCAGTGTTATTACTGCTATGGCCTGAGTTGGATCCCCGGCCAGGGAGCTAACCCATATGGCACAGCAGACCTCTCTTGTCTTCCCCACTGCTCCCCTCAGCAGTGTATTTCAGTAGATCTGCCTGTTCTGCTCCTCACTCTGTCTCTAGTGAATCCTCTCACCCCCACACCTCTGGCTTATACCCCAGTTGTTCTATGCAATATATAAACAGATAGATAGATAAAAATCCTTAGAATCTGATATTTAATTTTTAGTAACTTAAGAGATAACATGCAATGAATAGATAAGCATGTTCTGTCCAAAGTTAATCTACAGCTCTCGTGACCTAACCCATATTTAATAATTTAATAATACCAAAGACCAATGAGAAGTAAAAAGAAGCATAATCAGTGTTTGCGATTCCTTTGCTTTTTTCCTACCCCAATACAAATTTGTTCCTGAATCTCTTGCTGATGGATACTTGTTTAGATTTTTGTGTGTCTTATATAATATAGAAGCATATAAATGTTATTATACATTATTTATATTCCTGCAACTTGCATCTTTTTTCTTAATTTTATATTTATGGGATTTGTTGACATGAGTATTATTGCATATATCACTTTTTTTTGGTTCTGTACCATTCCACTGTAGAAATTAGCAACTCGCATAACTGAACCTCTTGCTGATGGAAATTTGTACTGATTTACTTTTTATTTTCCTGTTTAAAAAAAATTTGAATATTCTTGTATACATTTCCTAACTCAGGTGCAATATTATCTCTGAGATGTGTATGTAGGATTTTCATTGTTCACTCGTGTGGTATATATATTTCCACTTTATTGCATAGTCAGGTTTTTTTTTTTACAAAGTGTTTTTGGTATGGTAATAAATTCCCTTTACATTTGGGAATACTATTGGGACATTTATATTTGGGAGTACATATTGGGAAAAGTTTGGAATCAGAGTATACAGTTAATTGATATGTCAGGACAATTGGACTTTCTTCTATAGGCAAAAAAAAAAGCTATCAATTATGTGATCCTATAGGATACTCACCTTCTCTGAATCTTAGTTTCTATTTCATTAAAATGGGACAATACCTTCCTCGTAAGATTGCTGTGAAGATCCTGGCTTGTAATAATTGTTTAATACATTTTTAAATATTAGCATCAGAAAAACTGTGAGCTGGATATGATACAAACAGATTAATGTTTTAGAAAACCAATGGCAGCTGGGTGAAGAATAGATGTTTGTAGGAAGACAGGAATCTACTGTGGTCATCTTGCCAATGGGAAATCCTCATTAACCTTTTACAATCCTGTTCAGGGTTTCTCAACCTTGGCACAGTTGGAATTTTGAGCTGGATGATCCTTTCTTTTGGGGGTGCTGTCCTGTACATTGTCCGATGCTCTCTGGTCTTTTGCCCATTTGATCCCAATAGCATCGTCTCCCCCAACTGTGACAATCAAAAATGTCCTCCTGGAGTTTGGGGGAGTGACAAAATCACAACCTTTTGAGAACCTCTGGTCTAATTCCAACATCAGCTTCTCCATGAAGGCTCCCTTGTATCTTTTAGAAGGACTGAATTATTCTCTTCCAATAAACTCCTTTTTATTACATCTGCCACATAGCTTTATAGTTATTTGTCCACTTCTATACAAGACTGCACATTCTAACTCACTACATTGATCACTTAAGTGATGCAAACACTTGGAACATAATAGGCACTGATGTAGATGGATGAAATGTGAATGATCAAAAAAATTATGCAACAGTTATTATTGAGCATATCCCTTGTCCTAAGTACTGAATAAAGTGCTAAACCTATGCTGTTGCTTAGAAAGGCATGAGCCCTGACTTTGTAAAATTTATAAAGCATGGGAAGAAAGCAGTAGACATGTAAATAAATTGACAGGTAGGTGCAATAAAAGAAATTCATGATGCCTTGATAGAATATGATGGTGGTGTTCTGATAAGTTTTTCAGGGAAAAAGATGACATTTAATCTAAAAGGTGAAGGTCGAGATAAGTTATGGGAAAAAAAGTGGATAGAAGAGCTTTCCAAACAAAGGAATGAAAAGAAGCAAAATACCTGCTATAGGGAAGAGTATGTGACATCTTAAATACAGAAATAAAGGTAGTGGAGTCAAAGCCAGGTGAGCACAGTGGAAGTAGCATAAAATAGAGATGAGGAGCTAGCAAGGATGAGATATTGCAGAACATTGTAGAGCACGGTGTTCAGTTATAAAGGTAATCAAAATTTATTGGACAGTTGCTAAAAAAGGAGACTCAGCCTCATTTAGATTTTAAACAACCTACTTTATAAACTCAGTGAACCTTGGACTCTCTAGAGGTATTATGAAGTTGGAAATTAATAAAAGCAAAACATTTAAGCAGTGGCTGGTCCTGTGTGTTTAGATTGTGATGATGTTATTTTTTTTTTAAAGAAGGTACTATGGTTGTTTATAGAAAATAAATTGAAAAGATAAGGTAAGAAGGAAAGTTAGACACCTATTTAGGATTTCAAAATGTAGGTGCAAGACCTTGGTGGTCTGACCTTAGGATGATAGTAGAGATGGACAGAATGCAGTATTGGTTTGTGATGATCAAAAGGTGAATCTTCAAGAATAAATGATGACAGTTGAGAGGATGAAAAAATCAAGATCAGTTCCTAGATGTGGGACACCATCAATTGGGAAAATGGGGGGATAACTTCTTATAATACAACAGATTGTGGGTGAGGGCCAGGTTTGGGTGGAGAAGGTCAAGAGTACTAACTTGAATGGAAAAAATATATGCCTGTGTTAGTATGAAAGTAAGAAAACAGGCAGAGATTTGTGATTTTATCAATAGGATTGATAATCTCTGACCAGTTACATGTGATTGGATAAAAAGATGTTAACAATGACTTCTAAGTGTCTAGCTAGGAGTGGAAAAGTTCTAATTACAGGGAACAAAAAAAGAGAGACTTGGATGTGGGAAGAAATAGTGAGTTTGGTCTTAGATATGTGAGTAATAGTGACTGATAGAAGATTGGAACAAGAGTAAGGTTGACATGGGAGATACAGATTTGGGTTTCATTTCCTATAATTGAGACTAATAGGTCAGAAATTCATTTGGGAGGCATACCAGATTTAAGAGTTAGGCAATGAAGGAAAGAAAAATAACTAAATGGGACTGAGAAAGAAACAGTCCTTGTGTTCGAAGCAGAATTGAACAATCACTAAAATGAAAGGCAGAGAGAGTTCTGCAGAAAGTTCAATAAGTATGTAAAATTTTGATGAGAAATGAAAAAAAGTTATCTTTAGATTACCAATGCTCAAAAATTTTCAGTGAAATTGTGGGAAAGGGGTCTCCCTGATGGTATACGGGTAAGTCTCAGTGCTATCACCACTGAGCCTGAGTTTAATCCCCGGCCAGGGAGCTAACCCACATGGCACAGCAGACTATCCTGTCTTGTCCCCTGCTCCCCTCAGCAGTGTATTTCAGTAGATCTGCCTGTTCTGCTCCCCACTCTGTGTCTGGTGAATCCTGTCACCCCCGTACCTCTGGCCTACGTCCCAGTTCTTGTATGTATAAATAAATAAAAATAAATCTTTTTTAAAAATTGTGGGAGAGAAGCTTAATAAGATTTGATGAATGGTAAATGAATGACTAAGACACTCGGAAGTAAAATCCATAAATAGATGCTACCCTTTAGAAACAGTTGGCAAGGTAAGAGGGAGTAAGTTACAAGAGATAGATAAAGCATGTGTGTGGGGTAAAGGAAAAACATCCTGTTGTGGTGGCAGTACTATAAGGTTGTTTGACAAGGCAATGCTTTGCAGATGTGGGAGTGCATGGACTACAGGAGAGAAATGAGGTTACCTTGGAGGGTTGTGGTTGTCCTTCTAGACAAAGTGGAAAAAGGAGAGGTTGACTGTAATTGTCAATATCTTTTAAAGTGAAGAGAAAGAATAGTAACTAAAATTAACATTTTACATGACATTAAGAAGAGTAATAATAATTTTCATTCTTCCACAAATACTCATTTTGCATCTGATTTTTGGCCAGATATTATTCCAGTGAATATCCCATATATACAGAACCAAGGCACAGGAAAGTTTTAATTATGACCTCTTATAATAGAATTAGTAAGTGAAAGAATTGGAATTT
Organism: Scalopus aquaticus; assembly: GCA_004024925.1. Lineage (NCBI taxonomy): Eukaryota > Metazoa > Chordata > Mammalia > Eulipotyphla > Talpidae > Scalopus > Scalopus aquaticus. Next base: position 27,209 of record PVIJ01012463.1, read on the forward strand.
AAGTTAGGTGTGCTTCAATTCAGAGTCTAGTTTTTAAAATATAAACTGTGCTACCACACAAAAATAGCTTTAGGTTTGAAGTTTTGCAAAGGGAAGTAGAAGTTCAAGGCCACTTGGTACTGAAGGTGAGAGTACCTGGTATATTTGAATAATTAAGTTGGAAAAAGGGGAGAGCAAAGCTAAAATTGTGTATTCATCCAGAAATAATAGGACAGGAGATGGGACTGTGAATATGATTAATGTGAGGAGTAAGTTGGGTGGGAGTTAGAGAGTGGGGAAGATAGAAAGAAGGTGATTCAGAAAGGAGATACTAAGTTTTGCATCTTGGGGGTGGAGTATTTCCATGTAATGATGAGGGTTAGGGTGTGGCTGTGTATATACGTGTGTGTATACATATATATCTATGTGTATACACATATACATATACAAACAGACACATATATGTATACACACTCACACATAGGTTGCTCGGGTAGAAAATTCCACAAAGAGAGCTAATACGAGAACCCAAAGAATATATACCTTGAGAGATAAAATAGCGGTGTGCAAGAAAACCCACATGCCTTATTAAATCTAGAGGATGAAACTGTGTTATACAGTTGTCAAGGATAGATTAAATTATGCAGATCACTTTTTAATCAGGGAGGCAAACTGTGTGTGCACAGATTTTTTAGAACATTTTCCCCTCCACATGGTTACACCATATAGCAGTAAATTTTTACTTACTCAGAAATTTTAACCATCTTAAGTAACTCATTCTCTAAGACTCAGACTTATGGATATCGTTTTCCTTGAAATTATTTCCACTACCTTTATGTTAAGTGTGTGGCCATCATTGTTTAACTGATTCTTCTGTTGCACACGGCCAACTTGGCCACGTGTCTGTCAGGTACAGTCCACAGGCGGAGGAGTCCTCAGATTCTCAAGGTCCTTCTATAGTCCTTGGTGATATCTCATCTGAACTTCCTTATAGCGTGTCTGATAAACTCGTCTCTCCTCCCTCTTGCATGTTAGGAAATTCCCACCCACCTTCCACCTGAAAGTCCCAGCTGCTTCCTTCCCACTCAGATATTCTTAATAGCTCCATAAATATCTCCTGTTATCTAACCTTTCTGTCTTCTTCCTAATACGTATGAAATGTCCCATGTAATAACAAATATATGTGTACTGCATTCTCAAAATGCTTCCAGATACACATTTTTTAATCTGATTCCAACAATGTGAGAAAATTGGGATCATTTCAGTTTACTGATGAAAAAAGTCAAATGACTTGTCCAAGGTTGTCTCTCCCAGTAGGTAGAGAAGACTAATACTGGAATGTAGGTCGTCTGGAGTCAAATCTCAAGCGTTACATTCTTTTAAAGAAATGGGAGCTCTATGAACTGGGCGAAAAAGATTTAGGCATCATCACTGGTAACTTTCCATTTATTGCTAATATCCCGTCCTCAGGTATCCTTGCAGAGGTAGGTAATACATTGCCTTTTGAGACAGATTAGTCTTTCCTAGACAATTTGCTTCACATTATGGTCAGAAGTTGGTCTTATCATTTCTAACCATGGGTTCCAGTTCACCTTCTGCAGTCACAAAGACTAAAGGAGTCAACACCCATTTTCCCTACACAACCTTTCAGTATTTTCAGGTACTCTTCTCTGTCACTCTCTTTTTGTTTGATTCCACAGTCATTTGGAAAAGTTACCCCTGCTAGATCAGTCTTATTTCACTAATCATACCTCTAAAGCTTGGAATCTGCAATTGAGCACAGTACTTGAGATGTCTCCTATTCAGTGGATTAGAGCACAACGCAGTTATCACCGCCTGTGTTCCAATCATGTGCTACAGTGAATTGCCCAAATTCATGTTAGCTTTTTGGGGTGGACACTGATGATTCATATTGAGCCTAGAGTCAGTAAAAAAATTGGATGATTGAGTTTCTTGTGATAATCCTTTGGTAATTGTACCTCCATACCCAAAGATCTGATAGCCTTCAAGGCCTTTGTAGTAGAAATCACTGAACTAGGAAGGATGACATTTAGAAACTCTTTGAAGTTGCATCATTTTCTCGTTCACATAAACTACGGTAGTGATACAGAGATACTACCCATTATTACCTATTCAATTTTATTGTGTAATTTAATTATAAATGCAACTTGCTAAAAATTTTTAATATTTTCCAACACTTCTTTTTACTTATATTTAAAATAAATCAAACCGCTGATTGAATCATTTTCCATACATGTTATCCTAGTATCCCTATATCAAGTCCTTTCTCTCCCCTCTGAAGTCGGAAACTATTCCTCTTCATTAATATTGATCTTTAAGTTTTTTTCTTATATACATAAAATGTGCATATAATGGATTTTTAATTAGGTTCCCCAAACTAGACATACCTGTTGAGCCAGTGTTTCTGTTTGCTTACCGCCAGTCATTGTTTTTTATCAAGGGCGACCACTCTCGATAACTCTGCATTTTAATGAAATATATGTGTGTGTGTAAATGTATAGATACATATACATATATGCATGTATACACACACACACTCATACTGAATTTAACTTTTATGTTTTGTTCCTTTTATTCAGTGTCATATTTATGACATCTTAATTGGTGCTTATATTTGTAAATTATTCAATCTCATTGCTGTGTAGCATTCCATTGTGTGAACATACCAGATCCATTCAACAGCTGATAGGCATTTGGGCAGTTTCTAGGTCTGGGATATGAATAATGCTGCTGTAGACATTCTTGTACATGTATTTAGTGGCCATATGAATGTATTTCTGTTGGGAATATAATCAAGAGTGAAATTATTGAACCAGGACGTATGCATGTGTTCAAATACCACCAAACATTTTTCTAAAGTCTTTACCAATTTGTATTTTCAGTGTTTAAAGTTCTGGTTGCTCTCCATACTCATCAACACTTTGTATTTTCTGTCTTATTTATTTTAGGTAATCTGATTGGTATGAAATGATACCTCATTGTGATTTTCCTTTGCACTTCCCTATAACTAATTATATTAATTCCTGTTGGTGTTTGTTGAGTGTCTGGATTTCTTTTGAGGTGAGTGCATGAATTTTTAAAAATTGTATTACTTGTATTTTTTTTCTTACTGATGAATGAGAGTTTGACTTTAAGTCTTTCGTTGAATAAATGCATTGCATTCTCTTGCCATCCTATCAGTTGCTTTTGCAACTCCTAATAGTGTATTAATGATTGGAAGTCCTTAGTTTTAATGTAGTTTCATTTATCTTTTCAAAATATTGTAGTGATTTTTAAAAATTAAACTTTAACATCAAGAGGGAAATTGCTGTATTTTCCTTAATAACTTTTTTTTTTGTTTTGCCTTATACATTTTGATCTTCAATTTGGCATTTTTTTTGTGTGCATTGTGTGTGTGTGTGTGTGTGTGTGTATACACACACCTGTGTGTGAGATATATATATCTCCACTTTTTTCAAAGTTTGTGTTTTGCCACTTTGCTTTTTTGAAAGACCTACATTACTACATATTTTCATTAACTGATACAAGTCCAAAGAGGACTTCCTCTTTTATGAAAAGGGAACAAGCAGCTACAGCGACACTCTTGTCCTGCCGCAGCGCCTGGGGTAGAGCAAGAATGGCAACCCCAAGTTCCTTCCCAGGTACAATTTTATACAGACTGTGTATTTATTATAGTGTTCCTATTTTTACCATATGCTATTTGGTATGATTTTGTTAGTTATTTTTGGAAACTTGCTAAAAATATTTTCCATAATTTAATGGTAATTGCTTCTTCACTTTATGCCATTTTCATTTACAAAAAGTTTCATAGGAACACTCTTACTTTTGAAAAGCGGGGGAAGCCTGTATATATGTATATGTGTGTGTGTCTTTTTTTTGTGTGTGTGTATAGTTGTATAGTCCTACTTGCATATCTAATCTATTCAGCACTTTCATTGATAAGATCTTATATTTCACAATATGGCCCATGTCTTTTTCATAGGTACAGTTATTGCTTACTATGAATCTTTTCCTGCAATTGATTTTCTTCCTATTGTTCATTTTGTCTATTCTTGCACCAATACTATGTTATCTTAAATAACTGTCTTAATTAAATAGCTCTTAATGTACCGCAATATTGCTATATACACATATTTATTCTAATAAATTATTTATAGAGGCTTGGAATTTTTGTTCACACAATTGAGTTGTCTATGAATGATGACAGTTTTATTACTTTCCAATATTTATGCCCATTTTTTTTCGTCTTTTTACACTGAGTAGTACCACATACAATTATGGATACAAATGGTACTAGCAAAAAATTTTGTTTCATTCCCTGTACTAGGGTAAAGTTACTATTTCACTATTGAGAGTAATGGTTTTTTGCTTTTTCTTCCCTTATATATGAGATTCTAGTTTGCTAAGCATTTTTTATTTTACTGAGTTTTGTCAAAGGCTGTTTCTGCTGTTATTTCATCATGTGACTATTTCTTTGTTAGTATGACATCTTTGCATAATTGAAGAAAACCTGCTTGGTTTTGATGTATCCTCTCTCTCTCTCCACACACACACACATGTTTAACTTGTACCTATGTTCATATCTGATTGTTTTCCACTCTTTGTAATGTCTTTGTCAGTTTGGGAATTAATGCTATGCCAGCTTCATAAGGAGAGTTACAGATTGTCTCCTCTTTGTGGAACTTTCTAAATAACAGATGCACTTTTCTTAATGTATGCTAGGCAATTTAGATTTTTCACTGTCAGGTTACATGGACTGTGTTTTTGTAGGAACTTTTCCATTTCATCAGATTTTAGGTTTGGTAGTATTTATTTTTCTTTCTGTAGAGTATTTTGTGATATCTTCTTTTTAGCTTCTGATGTTGTTAGTTAGTGGGGTTTTATCCTTTTTCTCTCGATCAGTTTTGCTAAGGGTTTATCTATTTTATAGACCTTTTCAAAGAATCAGTATTTAGCTTTGTTATATTTTCCTATTGCATATTTGTTTTCTCTTTCCCTGATTTCTGCTCTTCCCTTTATTAATCTTTTCTTTTAGTGTCCTTAGAGTTTATTTTCTATTCATTTTCAAATTTCTTGGTATTGAAGTTTAAGTCATAGATTTCTTGCCTTCTCTTTTAAAAATAATTATATGTGAAGACTATAAATTGCCTTTTCTTCATTATTATCAGAATTCCTGGGTAGGCTCTTTTTTATCAGTTCATTCAAATATTTTCTATTTTTTATGTGAATTATTTTGTTTGACTAATGTATCATTTTGAAGTTCTTGATAGTTATTTCTTGATAGTTTTGTCTTCTTGTTTTCGACTTGGTTGTACATAAATATTTTGGAGGTACAACTTACAAACAATAAGGCATGCAAATCATAAGTGAACAGATTGATGAATGTATTTTATTCTTGAACTGTATAACTGGAATCATATAGTATATTTATTTTTTGATATCTGTCTTTTTCCATTCAATATAATGTTTTTGAAGCTGACTTTTTTGGATGGGTGGATAGATGTTGCTATTTATTGCAGAGTAGTCTAACATTGTATGAATATTTTGTGATTTATTTATCTACTCTGCTATCAATAGACACTTGAGCTTTTCTATTTTAGGAATGTTTTAAACAAAGCTATTAATGTAGATTCTAGTGCATATCTTTTAGTGAGCATACACTCATTTCCCTTGAGTTCATACTTGGGAACTTGGTGCATGGGTCAGAGCGTAGGCAAATATTTGGCTTTAGGCAACATTGCTAAATAGTTTTCCAAAGTGATTGAGCCAGTTTATACTCCCACCAGGAATGTATGAGAGTTCAGGTTGCTTAATACACTCCCCAACACTTGACATTCAGTCCTCTTAACTTTAGTTCATCTGGTCAATATACAGTGATATTATGATTTTAATTTCCATTTTCCTGGCTACCTATAAATGCTTTGCAAGTTTTGATATGCATATTCTCTTTTTTGAAGTATTATTGAAGTCTTTTTCTCCTTTATGAATTGAGTTGTCTTCCTTTTTCTTATTACTACATCAGAATCTGTTTCTGATTTCACTGTTCCATTCCACTGGTCTATTTTTCTACCCTTGTACCAGATTCAGGGTAGTAGTAGTTTCTAGTAGTGTTTCAACTACTAGAGTTTTCTAGACGGTCTTGGAATCTTGTAATTTAAATCCTGTGAATTATTTTTTTTGTATTGTGCTGGCTACTCTATGGCCTTTAGATTTGCATAAAAGTACTGGAATCAGCATACCAGTTTTCACACAGAAAATAAGAGTCTTTTTGATTGGGATTGCATTGTATTTATAAACCAGTTTTGAGAGAATTAACAGCTTAAATATTGAAATTTTTTATTATGATTATGGAAAACCTCTTCATTTATCTAGGTCATTAATTTCTCTAAACAATGATTTATAATTTTTATTGCCAAGATCTTGCACAATCTTAAGATTTATTCCTATTTGGTTTCATAAAAAAATTTTATTGTAAATGGTTTCATTTTTCGATCATTCATTGCTAGTATATAGAAATACAACTCAATGTTGTATATTAACTCAGTCAATTAACATTGCTAATTTATCTTTATTCTTACAGTTTATTTTATCTTTATTTGAAGTTTTATGTTTACAAACATGTTATCTATGAAAGAAAGACAATTTTGCATACTCCTTTCCAAACACAGTAACCTTTCAATTTTTTCCACATATTAACCTGGCTAGAACGTACTTCACACTGATCAATTGAAATGGTGATGTTTGATACTCTTTTTTAATGTCTGACCTTGTGGTACAAGTGCTAATGTTTCAGTATGGAATATAGCATTATCTCTAGTCTTTTCTGGTAGATATCTTTTTTTTTCAGAATTTTCAGAAAATTCCTGTAGTCCTCTCTTTCATTCATTTTTATGTGTCTACCAGTTTTATAATGTCATGTTTTCTTCTTCAGTTCAAGAATGTCTGTTTGAGCAATTTTTAAGCTTTTGTTTATTTGGTTGAATTATACTTTCATCTCCTTGTCCATATTTTCTTACATATTTTAAATGAATCACAGCATCTAAAATTCTTTCTGTAATTCATTATCTGGATCATTTTATATCTGCATTTTTTGCATATTTTTTCTCCTTATCACTGGTTATATTTTCTTACCACTTACTTGGTCTAGTGTTTTTTTTAAATATTATTTTAGACATAGTGTATAATATAATCGTAAAGTTTCCATTCCGTTTCTACCAGAGCTAGTTTGTGTTTTCTTTTAGACAGATAGGGTGAGAGTCTGATTTCATCAATCCAGTTGGGGATTAAGTTGTCTGTGATTAAACAATTTGCATAAAACTCAGTCTAAGTCTGGATTATGTTGTACTGTTTCTGGATTTTTGCCTGGGTGTATGCCTTAAAAGATTATAGGAAACCCTTTCTGCTTTCCAAAGATTACTAATCTTTTTGTGGTCAAGGAGAAATCTTTTGCATGATTCAAATCCTGTAGAGATGGTTAAGATTTGTTTTATAGCCCATAAAATTCTTTATCTTGGAATGTTCCATGAGTCTTTGAAAGAAAATGTGAATTTGTTCTTATTGACAAAATGTTCTATAGCTATCAGTTAGGCAAATTTGGTGAGATGTTAATATCTTCTGTATCTTTCCTGTCTTATATTTGCTCATCTTATCTATTACTAAGTAAAGTCTGTTAAAATCTCCAAAATCTCACTGGAATTTGCTTATTTCTCCTTTAGTTTCTATGAATTTTTGTCATCTATTTGATACTTTTTGATAATGTAATCCCGTCCTTTTTGATAATGTAATCCATTTCTCTTAATGTCATAACTCTTATTCCAGACAAACCTTGTTCTGAGGTTTATTTTGTCTGATATTAATATAGCTACTGTAAATTTCTTTTTTATAGTTATGCTGTACGTATTTTTCCATCCTTTTATGTCTATGTTTTTATATTTAAAATGGATTTGCTATAGGTACTATGTTGTTGGATCTTTGCTTTTTATTCAGTCTAATTATCTATACTTTTTAAATGGGATATTTTAACCAGTTTAATATAAATGTTGTCAACATTGGATTTAGATCTGTCACCTTTCTGTGTATTTTATGTTTTTCTCTTTTGTTTTTTGCTTCCTTTTTCTCCTTTCCTTGGATTGAGCATTTTTTGGTTATTCCATTTATTTCCACTTTTGCATATTATTTATACTTCTTTTAAAAATTTGTAAGTTTTACAAGTGTTTATAATATACATTTTAACTTTTTGTAGAATGTCACTAAATATTATACCATTCCATTTATCATATAATAACCTTGCTAGAGTATATTTTTATTTCCTTTCTCCAATTATTTGTGCCATTGTGGTCATGCATTTCATTTCTTCATATGTAACAAGCACCCAAAATATTTAACTATTTCTTTTTTAATGTGTCACTTTTTAAAATTAATTTTTAATTGTTTTACATCTTTGTAAATATTTTGACAGTATAGGACTTATCCCACCACCAAAGAACCCATAGCCCTCCTCCATAGTCTGTTATGTTCTCTCCTCCCCTCCGTTCTTCTTCCTCCCCACCCTTCTTGATGCCTCAGATCTGTGGTCAGAAGTGTCACATTTTTAAAAGTTACTGATTTATAAATAATGTTTATTGTTGGCTTTGGGAGTGATGAGTAAAAGTGAAATCTCATTTCATTTATTTTTATTTCATATATTATTGAGTTTGACATTTTCCCTTAGAAAGATAATACTTTTTTTCCCCTATAATACATTTTTTAATTCTTTTTTTTCTTTCTGGATAGTTAAGTTTTGTCTACTTATTTTTTTCTTGGTTGTACATAGATATTTTGGAAGTATAAGTTAGAAGCAATAAGGTGTACAATCAAAAGTGAAAAGATTAACAAATGATGGAATGTTACAATCTAAAGAGAATTTAGTGGTTAAATAATTTTGAAGATGCGATATAGTTTATTATTTTCCAGTAATTTCACGTACATATTAGCACTTGAAAAAAACCTGTAGTCAAGCAGCTATTTCCTTTTTTAAAACCAAGATTGGCAAACTGCACTTTACATTTTCCTAATGAAATGTATATAGTGATAATATTGTAAATACTTATTCTTCTGTAGAGCGTATTTAGAAGACTATTGTTTTGAAATATTAAAGGTTTGTCATTTTTTTTAAGATTTATTTATTTATACATACAAGCTGGGGTACAGGCCAGAGGCATGGGGCGGCGAGAGGGTTCGCAGGAGACAGAGCGGGGAGCAGAACAGGCAGATCAGAAATACACTGCTGAGGGGAGCAGCGGTCGAGGCAGGAGAGGTCTGCCGCACCATGTGGGATTCTCCCAGGCTGGGCGTCGAACTCGCATCGCGAGTGCTGCTGACAGCTCCACAGCGCAACAGCGCAGCGCAGCGCTCAACCACTGCGCCACCAGGGAGGCCCAAGTTTTGTCATTTTTATTGTTACTAAATTCAGAGAGGTTAAAAGATTTGTCATACACCATTCAAATATGCGTTCCTACACACAACCCTTAAAAATAAACTGAATGTCTACCATGTGCAGGACATTTTAACTAATACAAAGAGTAGAAAGCTAGTTAATGAATCCAAATCCATCTGGTTTCAAACTCAATACTCTTTCCAGTGTGCATTTTCTACAGTATTATAGGAGCCTCCCTCAACACTTCTTTATAATTCCAGTTAATTTTAAGCTATAATGGCATGGAAATGTAAAAGCCAGTCCTAGGCATTTTCCTTATCATAACATCTTATGTGAATTTCTTCCCTACTCTACACTTTAATTTTTCACATCTGCAGTTCTACATGTACCACAAAGTAGTCTGTAGGTATTCAATAAAAGGTGAAATTCAGACAGCCATACTCATTATATTCAGTTATTTTCTATATACTGACTAGTATTTAGGCACACTAAAATTTGCAAATCATAAGTGTATAGTGTGATGAACTTTATATATGCATTCATCTGTATAATCGCTATTCAGGACTTTTCTGTTATCTTGAAGGTTTCATTGTGTCTCTTTATTGTAGTTGCCTTTTGCTTCAGCCACAGAATTTACCATTGTTTGAACTTCTAAGATTTGTTTTATTTGTCTGGGATTCTATACTGAAGGGTTTATATACTATGTCTTCTTTTTTTTTTATAATATAGGCTCTATTCACATTAGTAGCAGTTAGCAGTAATAGTAATATAAAAACATTACATGGTAGCCCAAGTAGTCTTTTGAGTCTGCTTCTGCTGCTCTACATAATGTCTTTGAGATTCATCCAAGTGGCTACCCCTTTCTTTAATGTCACTAGAGTTTATTAATCTATACAATGAAAGAAGTTGGAAGGACTTTTTGAATTCTTATGATAAATGAGACACTGTTTCTACAGTTTTGCAAATGCCAGAGTTCTGAACTAAATCAGTTGCCGTGATACCATAACAATACTGGGAATGACAGCTTTGCATGTGTAATCCAGCAAGAGCTCTGACGTTGCGTGTCTGGGCAGGGAACATTTTATGCACTTGTGTTATGTAAGGACAGAAACCATTCCATCTTCCGATGCCCTCGCTGACTCCTGAGCCCTCCCATGTCCAGCATTCTTCCCAGGTGACTTACTGTGCTGAATTGCCCATTTTACAATTTAAAAATATCATTGATAAACAGACTTAAAAATAGGTCTCTGATGAGCAACTCCTTCCTCATTTTGTTTAGAAATCCGTGTGTGTGGTGTTTAAGTCGTGTCCATGGTGCTGAGGAAATTCCTATTCAAATCCTGGCGCTACACTTCTACCTATGTGACTTTGGGCAAGACTTCAGAGCCCCATTCTGTGTTTCCTCATCTGAAAATGGACATAATGAGAGCTGCCTCAGCGGGTTGTTATGAAGAAATGAATGAGATGATGCATGCGGAGTGGGCAGCGTCTACAGGCCATGGGCAGCGGCCTCCAGGGTAACTAGTGCCCAGGAAAATCCTGGGCTCCTGGAACTGAGTATCTTGGCTCCTGGCACTACCGTTTCTCACTGTCGTTCCCTGGCTATGCCAGTCCTGTTCATTCACATTTGCTGGGGAAAAGGTGGAGGTAAGCAATAAGTGATGGACAGACACAAAATTTTTAATCAATGCTATGTAGAGGGGGGACTTTCAGTAAAGACTAGAGTGGGACAGTTCAATGAGAACAGGCAGTGTTCTGGGGGATGGGAAACAGGTGCCAGCAACTTCACAAGTCGTGGGACATTTCAAGGTATCAACTGTGGCATTAAGTATCTTTGGAACAAACAAAATAGTTCAGTGACTTAAAGAACATGTTTTTTATTTAAATCATGTGTACCGCTTACTCAAATTCCTGAAATTCCTCAAAGGAAATTTCTTCTTAGGAGAAAGCAATATGATCAAGGTGGAAGTCAGGTGAATTGGGTTTGAGTCCTCAGTTGCCATTAATGTCTACAAAATATGGAACAAGTTAATTTCTCTGCTCCTTGGCTTCCTGACCTGTAAAAGGGTTGTTTGTTTTTATGAAGATTGGTAAAGAACACTTTTAACAGTGTCTGGCACAGGATAACCAGTTGACAAATGTTAGCCATTATTCACACAGCAGGCCTAATGATGCTTACCTCTTAGGCTGTTGAGAATGTTAAGTAGAGAGAAAGTCAGTTAAAGGACTAATACAAGTTTTAATAATACTTCAAGCCCTGTTACTTTATAAACATATAAAAAAGAGGACTGGGACTATGATTTGATGAAAAATAAAAATGAGCAGTAACAAATAAGTGGATTTACTGTTTCTATGTGTAAAAAAAAGTGAATGAGAGAAGTTGTATTTATGGCTTCTGGTATCTGTAATATAATACTTTTGTTTTTGTTCTGAAGTAAGCAAAACAACATAGAAATTCTCAAGTCAGGCAATAAAGTAATAATGATACGGATATAGATATAGTGTGTGTGTATAATGACAATAATAATTGTAATGATCATGAAGTACATTTTTGTGGAACAAAATCTGATAAACAGCCCCGAATTCTTTCTCAGGTGAAGTACTTGGCTCATGGAGCTTATATTCTACTGGAAATACACATAATAAAGAAATAAACAGATTAGTATTAAGGGTTCCATGTAGTGATTATTCTACAAAGAAAATAGAATAAGCCACATCATAGAAAGTGATGGGGGTCATGGGTGCAGTCAGTTATTTAGATTTTGTTGTAAAGAAAGATGTCTGAAAAAATTAGTTGAGGCCTCCCTGGTGGTGCAGCGCTTAAGCGCTGCGCTGTGGAACTGTCGGCAGCGGCGACGCTGGTTCCACTCCCGGCTGGGGAGATTCCCACATTGTGTAGCAGACCTCTCCTGCCTTGCCTGCTGCTCCCCTCAGCAGTGTATTTCCGTCCATCTCCCTGTTCTCCTCCCCACTCTGTCTCTGGTGAACCATCTCGCTGCCCCACGCTTCTGACCAGTACCCTAGCTTGTATGAATGAATAAATAAATCTTTAAAAAAAAAAGTTGAATCCTTTGTAAGAATCAGTCACTCACAAATCTAAAGGCTTTCTGAGCAGAGGCTTAGGTGTCCTAAGATGCAAGGGGGGAAAGAACTTGGCATGTTGGGGAAAGAGGATGGAAGCCAATGGTACGGGGATATATATAGTAAGTGAGGGGAAGAAGCAATGATCTAAATTGGCGTTGGAAAGTTTCATTAGCACCTTTAGGAAATATTTGGAAGTTTGTATCTAATTGCACATGTGAGGCTTGATGGAAAATAATCAGAAACTCTTAAGAAGTTAGCTTAACTGATCTATTTTTAAAAGATATCTCAGGCTACTGAGTTAAAAATTGGTTTGGGTCAGAGTGTGGAAAAAGGAAACTACCTGCCAGTTTCTCGAGTGTTATCAGCAATCCTACCACGATCACTTTGTCATAGATGGAACCAGGTTAATATGAAACTTAAGATCCCATAAGGATGCAGTAGCAAAGGCTGAATTCAAACTCAATTTATCTATCTTATTCTTTCTGTTTTTCCTTATTCTTTCTACAGTGACAAATAGAGGAATAAGAAGGCACATTCATAAGTCAGGATAGTGTCAGAGTCTAAGTAGACTTACATGAATTCTCATATATTCCAATAGGTAAACAATAAACAAATTATGTGCATTTTGGAAAGCAGAGATGAACAGAGATCTTGAGTGTGAAGCCAAAAGGACTCACTGGGGAATTTTTGTGTATATGAGTTTGAGTCACAAGGTAAGATTATTATTTTTTTTACATTAAGACTTTATTTTCAGGTCTTCCTGGTGGTGCAGGGGTTAAAGTCTCAGTGCTATCAAGCAGTCACCAGACACTGAGGCATGAGTTCGATCCCTGGCCAGGGAGCTGACCCACATGGCACAGCAGATCTTTCCTGTCTTGCTCGCTGCTCTCCTCAGCAGTATATTTCAGTGAATCCGCCTGTTTTGCTCCCCACTCTGTCTCTGGTGAATCCTTTCACTCCCTGCACCTCTGGCCTACACCCCAGTTCTTGTATGCATAAATAAATAAAAATAAATCCAAAAAAGAGGCTGTTTTCTTTCAGTGCTGTTGTGGGTTCTCAGTGAAATTGAGCAGAAGGTACAGAGATTTCCCATATATCCCATGCCCCTCACACATGAATAAATCCTCCCATTATCAAATGCTTCAACAACCTTCACCAGTGTGTTACATTGGTTACAGTTGATGGACCTACACTGACATATCATTGTCACCCAAAGTCCATTGTTCACATAATGGTTAAGTTTTACTGTTGTACATTCTTTGTTTGGACAAATGTTTAATCACATGTTATCTATCATTATGGTATCATACAAAATATTTTTACTGTCCTAGAAATCCTCCCACTCCACTTACTCAGCTCTAACCCCCTACTCTGGCAACCTCTGATCTTTTGACTGTCTGTATATTTTTGCCTTTTCCAGTATGCCATAAAGTTGGATTCATACAGTATATAGCTTTTCAATTGGTTTCTTTCACTTAGTATTATGTATTTGAGTTTCCTTGAAGTTTCTTCTGGCTTGATAACATTTCTTTTTAGAACTGAATAATACTCTATTTTAGTCTGAATATACCAGAATTTATCCATGTACCTGTCTTGGTGGCTTCCAAGTTTTAGCAGTTATAATTAAAACTACAGTAAATATCCATGTGCAGGCTTTTATGTGGACATGATTTTTTTTTAATACCTTGAGTGAATACCAGGAAAATGGATTGTATGTTAAGAGTGTGGTTAGTTTTATAAAATATATACAAACTCTTTTCCAAAGTGGCTATACAGAGCTTTCCAGTTTCTCCACATCCTTACCATCACTTGGTGTCAGTGTTCTGTATTTCGTCACTGTAGTAAGTATCAATATAATACAAATAGGCATACAGTTCTATCTTATTGGTGTTTTAATTAGCATTTTCTTGTGGAAATATGGCATGGAGCATCTTTTAATATGTTTATTTGCCGTTGCTGTTCTTTGGTGAGTTAATTTGTTGAAGCTCTGGTCCACTTTTTAATCAGGCTCTTTGTTTCCTTATTGTTGAGTTTTAAGAGTTCTTTTGATGTTTGGGGTAACAGTGCTTCATCAGATTTGCAAATCTTTGTCCCAAACCCTGGCATGTCTTCTCTCTTCACAGAGTCTTTTGCAGAGATCACGTTTTTCATTTTAATGAAGTCAAGTTTACCAGTTAGCTCTTTCATGGTTTGTGCCTTTGGTACCTTACCTAAAAAGCTTTTGCCATAACTAAAGTCATCTAGATTTTCTCCTGTGTGATCTTCTAGAAATTTGATGGTTTTGTATTTACATTTAGGTCTGTGATCCATTTTGAGTAAATTTTTGTGAAGGATGTAAGATCTATGTCTAGATTTTTTTTTTTTGCACATGAATGTCCATTTATTCCAGCTTCATTTGTTTAAAAGGCTATCTTTGCTCCCTTATATTGCCTTTTCTCCTTTGTCAAACACTGTGGGTCCATTTCTGGGATCTCTGTTCTTTCCTGCTGATCCATTTGTCTATTCTTTTACCAATACCACATTGTCTTGATTACTGTAGCTTTATAGTAAATAGGGTGGTGTCAGTCACCCAACTTTGTTCCTCCACATTGTATGGCTTTTTGGGTCTTTTGCCTTCCCATTAGTCTTTAGATTCAACTTGTCAATAATCTACAAAGTAACGTGCTGGGATTTTCACTGGGATTACATTTAATCTCTATACCAAGTCAGGAAGTACTGACATATTGATAATATTGACTCTCCCTATTTATGAACATGGGACATATCTTCACTTCTTTAATTTCATTGATTATGGTTTTGTACTTTTTCTTAATTCAGATCTTATACATAGTTTTTTTTTAAGATTTATACCTAATTTTGTTTGTTTGTTTATTTCTGCTTCAAGCTTATTTGTACAAAGAGCACAGAAAGACACCAGTGTCCCGCAGACAGCAGCCCAGGGGTGACCAGTCCTTCTGTCCTCACAGGGGCAGACAGGCTTCTCTACTCTGGAGCCTTTGTGGGGGCGTGGGCACTGTGCACCTTTGGAAACTGTGCTATAGCCACATCCTTGGCCTGGGTTTGAGCCTTGGGCATTACCCAGGAGAGCCTGAGACCCTTGGAGATGCAGGCAAGGGCACAAACTTGGGGTGAGCAGTATAGGCAAGGTGACTGAGCTTGTGGCTGCTGCCCTTGGAGATGTTAGCCCTCACCATCTTGGGCTGTAGAAACACCTTGGTGGCCTCAACGTGTGCACTCATGGCCTTGACGTAGTTGGCCTGCTTCTTCTTCAGGCCTTTCTTATTGTGCTTCCTGGCAAAGCAAATGTTCCTTAGAAATTTGGGATTTACCCCCTAAGAGATTCATATCTTTGTGACTGGGGTTTCTTGATACCATTTCAACACCATTTTCGGAATTGGGCGTGCCTGGTGTAGTTCTCGCACTTGGTCTTGTCTGCACCAAAGCCTGCAGCTCCCCAAGCACCATGAGCTGGAAGAGCCATTTTCAATTTTAAACTCCATTTATTCATTATTAATTTTATAGAATATCAATTGGTGTTTTTATATCAACCTTATATCCTGCAAAACTTGCTAATCATTAGTTCTAGGACTTTTAAAATTTATTGTATCATGCTTTCAATTCTATTTTTTTTAATTGAGGTAATGTTGGCATACATGATTGTTGGTATTTTGGAAGTATAGGATCCCCTTCAGGTATTATCACTGTAACAAAATCACCCATATCCACCACCATAGCACTATTGTGCTCCCTCCTGTCTTTATTGTCACCCCTTCTCTCCCCCATGCTGGATGCTTCAGTTCTATATAGTCAACTTTCAAAGGTTAATTTTTAAACTTGTCCTTATCAGTTTGTTTTCTCTATACTACACATATAAGTGACTCCAGGAATTTTTTTTTTTGTCAATTCTTTGAATTTTCTAGATAATCACATCATCTGTGACAGGCAGTTTTACATTTTCCTTCCCAATCTATATAGCTTATTCTTTTCATGGAACTGATAGCAGTTACTATTTATTGAGTATCTTTTAAATCCTAGGAATTTGCAAATATTATATAATTGAAAACTCATGATTATATGTAATTTAACCTCATGATTATCACATAACTTAATCTCAGACAAGGCTTCAAAAGTTTTAAGGAATTTTCTAATGCTTTCAGGGCTGGTAAGTAGATGGTACATCCTGGACCAAACATGATCTAATTTTAAATTCATGCTTTTTACTTGCCCACTTAGAAAATGTTATAGGAATATAGATCAGAAAACAAACACTTTGTAAGACTTGAGAGTATTGGAAGCATTAGATGTAATCATTAAGGTAAAAGTTTTTTATTTAATTCTGGGATCAACATTGATGACAGTAAATGCCCTGGCTGGCCAAGGAACATTAATAATTTTAAAGACATTCAAGGTATTTAAATATGTAAATGTTAGTAGAACAAAAAATGAAAAGTTCCTGTAGTAGCAACTGCTCGTTGCCTTTAGATACTCTATCAGGTGTTGTGGTTATAGAGATGTATAAAGCCATGCCTCTGCCCTGGTAGGGACGCAGCTACAAACAACCCATGTTTTAATCATCAAAATAATGTAATAATCATCAAAATGCATGATCTAGTATAGATGTGTATGCCAGAGGAGAGAGTGGTCTCTGAAGCTAGCTGGTCAAAGATTCCTTGTAGTAACTAGAACTTCCCTCCTGTTCAAGTTTAAGGTGGTGGGCAGACTCCCTGATTGATACTTCTCTTCCGTATAACATTGCATCATAAAGCTAGATGAAAATTGAGGATCAACTAGTCGCACTGCTTTATTTCACCAATGTGGAAATAGACAGAGAGAGGGTAATTTTCCTAAAAACTAGTTTTCTTAGAGGATGAGATCAGTACTCAGTTGTAAAGGTATCTGACTTTCAGATCTTTGTACATTAGCACCTTTTTCCTTGGGAGACCACTGAAAGAATAAGCTATATCATGTTTACCTCTCTGTTTATACCCAGGCAATTGAAGAGTTGCATCCTCTGCCTCAAATGCTTTTTAGAACAAGGTGGGGTGAAAATAAATTAGTAACTGAGTATAAATAGACATGAGTAGTCATGGATAAAATGACATTCTTTAAGTCTAAGGAAATCTTACATGATGAATCACACTTCATGCAATTCACATTGTATGTTGACCTTGGAGCCTTTGAGTGATATTCAAGACAGTATGATTTAATTCTTTAAAAGTTGGTAGGTGGGATTTGGGGTGGAAAAGGATCAATGACTTATCATTGAACAGTTCTTTTTGCTATTTATTAAGTTAAATTTTATGTAACTTTTATTCTCACAATACTCTATGAGATCAATTTCATTATTTCTCCTTTTTAAGTAATGTGAAGAACTTCAGACACCTGGTAAGTGGAGGAGACAGGCTCTAAACCACGTGTCCTTTTCTCTGTGGTGGTTTGCTGTGTATAGTCAGTCTTCAGATTGGGTGGAATCTCCAGGTTTCCTCAACTAAAAAAAATAGGGGAATTTTATCTTTCTCATTTATCTCCTATGTAAGAACAAGTAAAGCTGTCTCATTACCCAAAGTGCTAAATATACAAAAGTATTTTGAAAATCTCTGCTCTGTTTATTTCAGTTAGAGTTGTATAATCACAGCCTTTTAGGACATGAATGCTATGAGGCAGTACAGCAGGTTTTCAAATAACAGTTTTGTTCAATGTTATTTCATTTTAACTTTGATGAGAAAAAGAAATCTGGTCAACATTCAGTTGACATTATTTAAGTACCTGCTTTCATTGAGTTTCACTTTGCTCAAAGTTTCAGTTTCCAAAAACTTTTCAGTGATGTTAAGTGAGGACTCTGGTATAACAGCATGGTCTTTGCAGTCACACATTTCTAGGTTTGAAGCCATTTTATGCCAATCTCTAGTTTCATGATTTGGAGTAAGACTTTGAGCCTCAATTTCTGATTTTTAGATGGGCATAATAACATCATGGATTTATTGTAAACTTTAAAGCATTACGGGTAAGAAGCATGATATTAGTTCTCTGTGTTTAAGAAGAAGAGGTTTCACCCAAGCTACTTCCAGTAATGGAGATATTACTGTGAGGATAACATGGTAGTAAAAAAGGAGGAGCTCAGAGAAAAACATGGCATATATGCACAATGGAATATTATTCAGCCATGGAAAAAAAAGAAACTGACACATACTACAACATAGATGAAACTTGAGGACATTATGCAAACTGAAACAAACCAGTCACAGGACAAATAGTACATGAGTCCATTTATATGAGCTATATAAAGTAGTCAGACTTGTAAAAACAAATAGAATGGTGGGTACCAATGACTGGGATGAGGGGGAGCTGGAATATTGCTGTCCAATGGATATATAATTTCAGGCAGGCAAGATGAAGAAGTCCTAGAGATCTTCTGTGCAACATTCTGTTTACAGGTAACAACACCTTACTGTGTGCACTTATAAGTATTTAAGAAGGTAGGTCTCAGGTTATGTATTTTCAACCATGATTACAAGAAAGAAAAAGGATCCTGGAAGAACTCCAAAAAAATTTTGGTTTAAGACCAAAAGTAGTTCAAATAAATGATCCAGTTCAAACAGTGAGATTGCACTTACGGGTTCTACAAAGTTGAGGAACCAAAATTTTAATTTTTAAGGTTTTCGTATTTCATCATAATCGGTGCATAGTCATAAAAGGATAGCTCAAATGTGTTGGGCTGTCATGCATGTCTTTGTGTTTACTAATTTGATAATTATGAATTCATTATTTTGTAGAGGGGTACATCAATTTAATAACAATACTTTGAACTCCTGGCTTCATTTCTGAAAACAGTGAATTTTCTTACCACCCTTTTCACTAGTTCTTCTGACTCCATTACTCTCCCAATCCCAGATATTTTCCTGTGTCTCATTTCTTTTTCTATTGCCAGTATGATGGCTCCCTCCCTATTACACTACTCAAATTATAGCGGGGAGATCATTTAGCTAATATAATATTCATTGCTTTTATTATGCAGAAGTCTTGTGTTAGGTATCCTCTGCCTGTGGATTGAGGACCTGTGGACTATCAACCCTACTCCAATTGGTGGCCATGCCTCTCTATGCACAAAGAACAGCCTAGAGCTTCTTTTCCCTGGAAAAAACACAACTTCCCATAGACAGGCCAGCCATCATGGAAGACAAAGTTACTGTTATTATCTTCATTTAAAATTTGAAGTCATTTGATCTTTCCTCTATACAACATAAATGAGGAATGTCTGTTCTAAGAGGTACACCCATTTCCACTGATTGTATTCTCTAAAATATCAAAGTATATCAGTTTATTCTTGAACTTGATGCGCCGAAATTTGTTCATACTTAACAAATATGCAAAGCAGAATAGTTAACCAAGATGTTTGTTTTAATAGAATATTAACTCAATATAAGAACTTTCTCTGAGGAAGAATGTTTTGATATTAAAAAATATCAAGTAGGAAAAAACACAAGATAGAAAGCAGAATGAGACCCATGATTCAGGTATTTTGCCCTTTAGAATTTAGACCCAACTTTCTCTTCTCACTGTATCTGTCATTATTTTCATCCTTTTGTTAAAGTCAAATTAAAATTTAGCAATATCACTCCCCTTCCAGCACACTTCTTCACGACTTCATTGCACATCTCTGTGTTCAGATTATACATCTCTCAAAGATTTTGTCACATTTAATGTCCCATATTTCTCAACATTTCAGCTGATAGTAAACTTTCTAAGTTCAAACTCCCAAGCACTTTTTATTTTAGCAGATGTCACTTTTTACTGCAAAGTTGAACTATTAATATCTACTTACTAAATTATAAGATCCTTCAGGACAAGACTTATACCTGCTTTATTATAAGTGACTTCTACAGACTTTAAAATTGATGCTCAGTAATGATTCTGTAAATCAATTAATGAATAATGTTGACACAAAAAATGGAAAATGAGAGAACTGAACTTTAAAAATGAAGAAAGAAGGCACCAAATCAAAATAATGTGTTAGTGGGAAAATATTCAAGTCTTCATTACATGAAGAATATTCAGCTGACTCAAGATTCAACATATGTCAGAGCAGGTTGGGTCTAGGGGAAATGTAGCAGGGAGAAAGGGTCCATACTGGGCATTCTTACGGTTTTCAAACTGTTTATACATTTTCCTACTTTCATTTTTATCAATAGATATGTATATATTTCTTTGCTTGTGCCTCCTGTCCTGGCTGTTAGTTATATGTTGGTGATATTAAAAACTATTCTTTCTGCACTTGTAATTAAGGGGGGTTCTGTATGAGGCACAGTCATTCCCTCATCCTCACTTGAAAATTCAACACTTTTATTTATAAAGTATGTTAATGATTATATATAAGATCTTGTTTGATCAAATTTTATTGTCTAGTCTTTGAATTAGACAGAGTGAAGCTGGATACATTGCAAGCCCCAAACTCACCTAGGAAGATTCTGAAAGGAGAAAGTTGAGAAACAGGCTTTGGAAAATTGTTATAACCACAGATGGTCAGAACTACAAATACATGTTCAGGATGGAATCAACCAAGAATCTCTAGGTAGCTTGGTAAGTTTCAGCAAAGGTGAAGAATCACTCAAAGAAGATCTTTGAAAGAAAGGTTAGAGAAACTTAGATCTCAGAGGAGTTCATTTATAGATACTAGTGACAAAATAATAATTGGAAAACATGTAGGAGAGGGAAAAAAAAGGTCATAGTAAAATGTCCAGTGTTCTACAGTTTCTCTTGAAAGTGGTTTTATCTCCAGCTGAAGTGGTTATTGATGACATCAAGGTTTGTTCATACATTCTGCACTCAGTGAGGCTTTGATTTTTAAAATCAGAAATTAGAAACTAATGAATCTAGTAGATCATTTAAAGCAATTTTGACTTGCCTTTTTTATCTATACCTTTATCCCCAGTGTGGGTCAGTGCAACGTTCCTTATTCCAGGATCAACTATCTAATCACCAAGATAATTAATGAAACTATGAACCTAATTCTGGTTAATAAGCTTAAAAAAGGGTTTATGAACATCTCTTGGTCTCTTAGACTGGATATATCTTTGTTATGTGGATGGGGTGGGGGTGCTATCCTTTGTATTGTAGGATGTGTGACAGTGTCCCTGGCCACAATCCCATAGATGCCATAGCACATCTGTAATTTTGACAGCCAAGAATATCTGCAGACACTGCTAGATGCGCCCGGGGTGGGAGACAAAATTGTCTCCAGTTAAGATAGTGCAAAGCTAATAAAAATGTAAGCTGGAGATTAAACATACTGCACAAAATGCCATACATGAACACATCTGAGTTCCTAGAGTACAGGGCAATGAAAGAAGCCAATCCCAACATGAGGCATGAACAGGGGGTGAAAAAGAAGTCCTGGTTTGGGAGAAGCACATGGGACTGAGGTCAGAAATGGAATGAATTCCATCTCTGTCCTCTCTAACTATATGTCCTGAATCTATGTTTTCCTCTGGTAAGATCTTATTGATAAAATTGAGATATTTTAATATACTACAATGTATTGAAGCCTATTCCAGCTCAAAGACTGTGGTAAGTTTGTGGTTAGTCACAAATTTGCGCTTGGTTCTTTGGATATTGAACTCTCTGAAAGACTGCATGCAAGAGGATGGAGTGTGTTTCCTGACAATTTCCCCTCTTTTCTTTTTTCCTTTTCTAACAGGACGGATCCCTGTGTTCACCCTCACTGCTTTACTCCGTGAGAAATGGAAGGAAGAGAGTGATCAGGCAAAGGTATCTTTTTTTTTCCCCAAAGTTGCCAATCCTTCCCCCCCCCCCC
>PVIJ01012464.1:0-49519 GCA_004024925.1 Scalopus aquaticus
TGGGGGTGGGGGATGGGGTTGGGGGTGGGGAGGTTGGTGCCTCTATGGGGCCGTGCTTGTGTGGGGAGGGAGAGGGGTCTCAGGGCTTCCCTTTATCTAGCCCTGTCAGCTTCTTAGACCTCACTTTTTTTTTTTGTAAGATTTATTTGTTTATGCATACAAGAACTGGGGTGCAGGCCAGAGCTGCGGGGGTGAGAGGATTCACCAGAGACAGAGTGGGGAGCAGAGTGGGCAGATCTACTGAAACCCACTGCTGAGGGGAGCGGCAGGGAGACAGGAGAGGTCTGCTGCGCCTGTGGGTCAGCGGGTCAGCTCCCTGGCCTGGATCGGGATAGAGCTCAGGCCAGTGGCTAGGGATAGCCTGGCAGCACCCAGACTTAACCCCTGCGCCACTAGGGAGGTCGGCTTCACTTTCACTTTCCATCAGGGTAGTCAACCCCCTACCCAGCCCGTTCCCACCAGACAGAGGTCCTGCCTCAGGGCCTTTGCATTTGCTCTTCTCTCTGGCCTAACACCGTCTTTACATCCCAGTAAGTCCACATCTGGACTTCAGCTGCTCAGCTGCCACCTTCCCTGATCCAGCTTGAACCTGCACCCAGCCCGGCACTCCCTTTCCCCTCCTGTTGTCTGCGCCCCGGTCTGGTCGCCCTCAGCCCCCTCAGCCCCGCGGCCTGTGCCTTGTCGCCCTGTGTTTCCTTCTTGCTGCCTCTTCCGTAGAACACAGCTGCATGTGGGCCAACTCTGTCCCGTTTACTGCGGCACTCCAGGCATCGGCCACAGTACCTGGCACGGAGTAGGTGCTCAGTTAATGTTGAACACGTGAGTGAAGTGGAGAGAATCCAGAGGTCCCCAGAAGGCCGTGACCAGCGCTTGGTGACGGGCCAGGAAGAACTGAGGCAGAGCGAGGCTCTGAAGGCCCCCACTTCGCGGGCCTTGAGGACCTGGGTGGGAGTGGCCCCTGCCCCAGAAGGGGCTGGGAACCAGACAGGTTTTGGGGGGCACAATGGGATGAGTCTGGCACTAAGACCTGCAGATGCCTGAGGTGGCAGGTCAGGAGCTGGGGGCAGGAGGGCAACGAAGGTGTTGGAGCTGGGGGTGGGGTGCCAGCAAATGGGAGCTCCCTCAGCAGGGATCAGAGCATGAGAAGCAGACCCAGGAGCCCCAGTATTTAGGGGGAACTGGGTCAGGTCAGAGCAAGGCTGCGGGAAAGCCAGGCTCCAGATCAAGTGTCTGGAGGGTGGGAGGGGGGTGCAGGCCAATTAGAGGGTTCTGTGGCCTGCACCGGACTGCACTGGAGGTGCTAGGTGACCTTGGGGGACGCAGGGGAGGACTCTCGCCAAAGAATGTGGGAGGGCTGGGAAGGGCCAGTGGGAGTGTGGGACAAATATTTATTGAGTGCCAGCCCTGCACCCAGGGTGGTGAATGTGTTACAGGGCAGAGAGAGGGGCACCCCCAGAACCCCCAGACCTGCCCGTTCTAAATAGGTTCTGCCATCTACCGCATCAAGACAAAACATATAAGACCTTAAGTAAAAAGGAAACTTGTGCGAGAAGGTTCTGGCTAGATCTCCTTTTAGGGTTGTGGGAGGGACTGAATGAACTAGTCTGTGTAAAGAGTTGAGGTCAGACCCAGGCCAGACAACGCTTCTCTGGCAGTGCATTTATTCGAGTGGTTGACTGAGCTGCTACTGTGGGTCAAGACGCCTTAGTATTGGGGGTGAGGCGAAAGAGAGATCCCAACCATCCCTTGTGGATTTCTGCATTCTGGTGAGGGAGACAGCGGTTAAAGGAGCAAGTAGGTAAAATAAAGGTGGCTTGTCAGAAGTGGGCGGTGCCACTGAGGAAAATATCAGGCCATAGCAGGTGACCCGGGGAAGTGTTACAAGGCAGGGAGAGGGGTGTACAGAAGGAGGTGGCTACTTTAACTTGGCGACTCAGGAGGGTGTCATGGTGGAGCTGTGTGAATAGGACTGGACGCTGTAGAGGGAACAGGTTGCCCTAGCACCTTCCCAGGTTGGCACCGACCCTTCCATTTTCTCAGAAACCCTTCACTCTGGGGCAAGCTTGGATGGGTGTTCGCCCTAGGAGTGAGTCTCAGGAAAAGCATCCCAGGCAGAGGTGACAGGCAGGGCAAAGGCCCGGAAGTTGGCTCACAGACTGTGGTTAAAGATGCCACCCTGGGCCTCCCTGGTGGCGCAGTGGTTAAGCACTGCGTTGTGGAGTTGTCGGCTGCGGCGATGCGAGTTCGAGGCCTGGTTGGGGAGATTCCCACATGGCGCGGCAGACCTCTCCTGCCTCACCCGCTGCTCCCCTCAGCAGTGTATTTCGGTTCATCTGCCTATTTTGCTTCCCACTGTCTCTAGTGAATCCTCTCACCGCCCCACACTGCTGGCCTGCACCCCAGCTTGTATGCATAAATAAAAAAATCTTTAAAAAAAAAAGATGCCACTCTGGTGGGCCTCCCCGGTGGGGCAGGGGTTACATTGTAGCACTATGAAGCTATCCACAGCCACTGCGGCATGAGTTCGATCCCCGGCCAGGGAGCTTCCCACAGGGCGCAGCAGACCTCTCCTATCTCACCCGCTGCTCCCCTCAGCAGTGTATTTCAGTAGATCCGCCTGTTCTGTTCCCCACTCTGTCTCTGATGAATCCTCTCACCTCCTGCATGTCTGGCCTATACTCCAGCTCTTGTATGCATAAAAAAATAAATCTTCAAAAAAAAAAAAGATGCCACTCTGAGAAAAGGGTGGAGGCTGTTTTTGAGGGGTTGGAGAAAGAAATCTGGTGGGGTAAACCAGACAGGGGCTTATTTAGATTGCTACTCTCCAGAAGGCCATGGGGGAGCCGGCTTGTGCTCATTAATCTTTAGTGGCAGGAACAGGCTTTGCCTGGTCAGCTCAGCTGCCCAAGGCCAGCAAGACCTGCGAGGGGAAGGATAG
Source organism: Scalopus aquaticus (assembly GCA_004024925.1). Taxonomy (NCBI): domain Eukaryota; kingdom Metazoa; phylum Chordata; class Mammalia; order Eulipotyphla; family Talpidae; genus Scalopus; species Scalopus aquaticus. The sequence goes on from PVIJ01012464.1 coordinate 2,939, forward strand.
AATTTGAGTTTATTTGAGGTCACGTGTTGTGAAAGAACAGAGTGAGGGAGTTGAGAGAGGGGGCAGAGGGAGAGGGAGTTAGTTTAGGGACCTCCAGGCAGCTGGGGAGTTGCAGGGGAGAAGTTGCTAGAAATATGGGGTACATTTCATGAAAGCCTCCCACGACACATTCTGACCACAGAGTTTTCCCTAAAACACAGAGAAACTGTTTTCCCATGGGAAAATTTCCCCAGGAAATATAACATTTCCCATTTTTGCAAAATTTGTCTTGGTCTGTTGGATTTTCTTATCTTGATACAGATAGGAGTTTGTGTGACACAAAGACCCAGAGAGAGGGAGACAGAGACCCAGAAAAAGGGCTGCAGAGAGAGATGAAAGAGAGGCATGCAGGTTGTGGGGGGGGGGGAATCCCTTGCAGATGAGAGACCCCTTAGATCCTGAGAACCAGAGACCCTGGGGCAAAGCAGAGTAGGCACATCCTGGAGCTGGGCCGCTGTCCCTACAAGGCACTGAGATCAGCCGGGGACAAACCAGGGCAGCGTTCATTGTCTCAGTGGGGGACGGGCCCCAGTGGGGGGACCAGGCCCAGGCAGCTTGTTCTGCTTCCTGTCTCCCCAGCTTGCCCTCCCCCACCTGCGGAGGAGCCGGGGCAATGTCATCAACATCTCCAGCCTGGTCGGGGCCATTGGCCAGTCCCAGGCAGTCCCTTATGTGGCCACCAAGGTATGCCAGCTGCCGCCCCTGCCGCTCCCCTGCTTTCACTCCCTACCAGGACCTCAGCTCTGAGGCATAACAACCTGGGACAAGTTGTTATTGCCAGGTGCCATGTGCCTGCCAGTGAAGCCTGCAGGGAAGGCAGAACTCTCTCCTGCTGTGCCCCTGCTTGACGCATCCTGCTGGGGGAGAGGAAGGGAGGAGACTTGTCTTCCCTGGACTGAACTTTCTCCCTGGCCCCATCTTCTGCAGGGGGCAGTAACCGCCATGACCAAAGCCTTGGCCTTGGATGAGAGTCAGTATGGAGTCCGTGTCAACTGGTGAGTGACTCCAGGTGGGCACAGCGCTTGGGGGCTGGGGTGGCAGGGAGTGTGCCCCAGGGGAGTGTTTGCCGACCACTTCTCTGATTCTTTCTCCCTCCTCCCAGTATCTCCCCAGGAAACATCTGGACGCCCCTGTGGGAGGAGCTGGCAGCCTTAACACCAAACCCCTCGGCCACAGTCCGAGAGGGCACACTGGCCCAGGTAGGGGTGGGTGCGGGTCCCGGTGGTATGGGGCGGCTCTGGTGTGGCAGCCAGACAGGGACCCCTCTGATCTTTTGCCCCTGCCTCTTCCCAGCCCCTGGGCCGCATGGGCCAGCCAGCTGATGTGGGAGCTGCTGCTGTGTTCCTGGCCTCCGAAGCCAATTTCTGCACAGGAATTGAGCTGCTTGTGACTGGGGGTGCGGAGCTCGGGTATGGGTGTAAAGCCCATGGGAGCTCCTTCGTGGAGGCCCCCACAATTCCTTCCTGATTTCCCATGTTTCCATTTGGGCCCCAACTATGGGTCTCCCTCCCCAAACTCAGTCTCCCAAATTCCAACTTCTACTATCTGCCTCTCCAGGCAGCCTCCCTCTCCTCCCCCAGTCATCAAGCCTACCTACCCATGTGCCACACCACCCTGCAGGTATCCATAAAAGCCATTTGCAGCCAGAAGGAGGACGTCATCACCTTTATTTTGTGCCCTCTGAAACCCTGCCACACCTGGACCGCATCCGCCCAGCCCCTTGCGTTGCCTCCACCTCAGGAACTACAACTCCCGGCAGGCTTTGAGGCAGGAGCCCGCTGTTGGCAGAACCTGTCGCCAGGGGCTGCGGAGGAAAAGCATAGCAGGTCCTCTCCTTCCCCTGCGCGCCAATTAAAAGGCCCACAGGGGAGAGGAAATTAAGCTCTAATTAGGAAATAATGGAGGTGAAGAAGCAGAAGGGCGGTCTTTTTATTCTTGGCCCTTAAGGGAAAGGAGTTTGGACCTCGCTGCCTGCCGATTAGGAATGTGGCAGGCACCGAAAATCCTGAGGGAGGAAAAAGCTGGGGCTGAGACTCCTAGGTCAGAGGGATGAGGGGCTGGGGTTTGGACTCCTGGGTTTGCGGGAGGAGATAACTTAGGGAGATACGAGAGGAAATGGGTTGGGAGCGTAGACTCCCTACCCAGGGAAGTGGGGACCCTGGCTCCCCGCCAGGTGGGGCGGGGGTCCAGCCCCGGGTAACCCCTCCAGGTGGGGGGGTGGAGCAGCACTGCTGCGGCGGATTGGTCGCCCCGGGGGGTGTGCGGCAGTAGCCGATTGGCCGCGGCGGGGGCGGGTCTGCGGGCGCCACACCCTGATAGCCCCAGGCTGGAAGGTGGGGGAGGAATGGGAAGAAGGGCAGATTTACTGGGCGACACCCTGCGGGGGAGGATTTTGATTGCCTGGGACTGTGGCTGGTAGGGTCGGGGATAATTTGGGGCAAAGTGTTCCAGGGTAGAATTACCCAGTGGCCTTGAGGATACTGCAGGAAGAGATGGTGTCTCAGTAACCTAGATGGGAGGAACTCTGGCCACAGAAGATCTGGGAGGCGCAGTGACTGAGGAACAAGACTTGGGAAGCTCTGGGGTTTTAATTGCTGGGGATCGGAGGGTCCCAAGGGGCTGTCATTGGCTCACGCAGCCTTTGGGGGTCCTGAAGTTGGGGAGATATTCACAAAGCGGTGTAATCAGAAAATCCTGCTCTAGCAGTTCTTAGAGGCTCATTGGCAAGTGGGGAGGGGGGGAGGTGTGAAACTGTAGAGTCCTCACTGATGAAAGAGACTAGGAGGCCCAATGAACCGTGCGTGTGTGCGTGTGTGTGTGTGTGTGTGTTCTTACAAGAGTTGCAAAGAACGCACGTCTCTCTGCTCGTTGGGAAGAGAAAATGATTCAAACAGGGTTTAAAGGCCACCGATTCATCCCTACCTACCACCCTCATCTGTGGCCTTTCACTAAAATCCTTTCCCTTTTCAAGTACATGATAGACTCACCCACTGACATGTCTGCTGTGGTTTTTCCTTTGCACCCGAGGATGGAGAGATCCGCAGAGCTTTCGGCTCCTGCTCTTCCCTCGTGCTGTTTATCCTGTTCTGGAACAGAACCTATTAAAATGCAGTTTTGAAAACCGTTGCAGGAACGCGCCAGCCTCCGCGCGTCTGGAACCGACTGTGGGTGGGGGCTGGGGGGAGGGTGTGTTTCAGCGTACTCCCCCGGGCCCAGCGGGTTCCAGCGCATGCGTTCTCCGCGGGCGCCCTGTAATTGGGGCGGCCAGGGGTGCCGGGCGGCCTGCCCTCCGGGAGGGGGCGTGGGCGGGGCGGGGCCGGAACGTCTTTCTTAGGGGCCGCGCCGCGGGCGGGCACAGTTCCCCGCCGCACCGACCATGGCCGCAGCCGCGCTGGGGCAGGTGGGTGCACTGCCCCGCGCCCGGGGGCTGGGGAATCCCCGCGGGGCGGCGAGCTTTCGGGTGGACCACTCGCGGCCGGCGGGTCCGGCCGGACGCCGCTCCTCCGGCTCTTGCGTTCCGCTGCGGGTGCGGGGAGGAGGGGGCCCTTGGAAAGGGACGGGAGGCTTTCTTTGGGCGGGGGCCGGGGAGGTGCGGGGCGGGGGCATGGCTGGTGAGGGGACTTGGATGGCAGAGAGGAGGTGGGAGTCGGGGAAGAGGGGAGGGTCACAGGGCAGGCACCAGACTGGGATGGGCATGAGGGGCTGGGGTGGGGTCTTAAGATGAAGGTACCCAGGTTCAACCCCGGTCCTCAACTGGGGATCGGACCCAGGACCTATTTTCTTGGAACTGAAAGTTACGGTGGACGTGGACTGTTGTGTCTCCCGATAACCCTTATCTGAAGCTCTGCACCTGGGTTGGAAACAGCGGCTGCTCCTCAGTGGCGGGTCCTGCGGGGGGGAGAGACAGAGAGAGAGAGAGAGAGAGAGAGAGAGAGCCCTTTCTTACCGATAGGATGTCAAGCTGTAGAGTGTCGGAGAGTCCCTGAATTTAGAGAACAAGGCTTCTCAGTGAGGAAGGAAACTGACAACTCGAAGAGGGCGGGGAATTTACTCTAAAAACAAAAAATACTTGGGGAGGAAAAAAGCTCCAAGAAAAGGGGGTCGTTACAACCCTTGACAGCTGCTGCGTCACCTTGGGAGAAGTCTCTCTGCTTGCTTTGGGCCTTACTTGGTCTGCAGCCTGTACCCCAGCTGGGTCACTAGCAGGGCTGATCTTTTACTTTCTTGGAATCTTGGTGACAGATGGTGATAGGCCTGGGCAGGGTTTTGATGGTGACACTCCCGGGCAGTTGGGTTTTGATGGTGACACTCTCGGGCAGTTGGGCAGGATATTTTTTTTTTAAGGTTTATTTCTTTATGCATACAAGCTGGGGTGCAGACCAGAGGTGTGGGGTGGCGAGAGGGTTCACCAGAGACAGAGTGGGGAGCAGAACAAGCAGATAGACAGAAACACACTGCTGAGGGGAGCAGCAGGAGAGGCAGGAGAGGTCTGCTGCACCATATGGGAATCTCCCTGGCCGGGCGTTTCATCACTGCCGACAGCTCCACAGCGCAGGGCAGGGCCTAACCGCTTTGCCACCGGGGAGGCCCCTGGGCAGGATGTTATGATAGGACAAGCCTGGTCTGTGAGGGGAGAGTCCTGGGTCATGATAGAGGCAGTGTGGAGCTGTGATCGGGAGAGTCTCTGGCTGAGACAAGGACAGCACTGCACTATGAGGAGACTCTGGCTGGTCTGTGATGGGCCAGTCTTGACGTGGGGAGGAAGGTGTAGCAACGATAGAGCCAATTCTGAGCCTTGATGGGGACATTCCTGGGCCCTGTTGGGGGGTCAGTACGTGGCTGTAACGTGACTCCGGAGGCTCAAGTTAAAGAGCCCGGCCCTGTGTAAACTCCCCACCGACACTCTTTGTTCCCTCATTCAGCCCAAGTCCTTTTACACTCTTGGCTGTAAAAACCCAGGTACGATCTGAGCGTTTTCTTTGGGCTCAGTCCTTATCACTTGGGGTGTTGCATGGTGGGACACCTTCCCTGAGCTGAGACCCATGCCCTTAGAGAAATATCCCAGGAGGATAAAGACAGCTTCTTCCAGCGTGACAAGGTTTCTGTGCACTGTGGAAATTTATAATGCCCTAGACATGAGCTGGCACCTTCTCTCTGCCTTGTGGATATGCTTTTCTGCCTGTCCTTTCTGTCTCCTGGGGTCACCTTTTACATTTCACTGAGACAGTCTCTAGGTGTTGGCATTGCTGTCTCTCCATGCCTTCATTTCTCTGCATCTCCCTTTCACTTGGTGCTCTGTGGAGTCTCTATTTCCTTTTACCTTGTTCTCTCTCCTCCTCCCCCGCCCCCTCTCTTCCTCTTGCCTGCGGTATTTTTCTCCAGGTGTTACTTTGCCTGCGTTGGTCTCCGATTGTCTCTTGCTGCTCCCTCTTTATGATCACAGCTGTTTTGGCATCTCTTGGCCTTCATTTCTGGTTTTTTTTCCTAGCTCTCGTTTTCTATTCCCGTGTCTCTTTTTTTCCTTCTTGCTCTTTGCTCTTTTATGCGCTTTTGTTATTTTCCCACTGTGGCTTGCTCTCAGGCCACTGCCCTGTCCAGATGCTGACTGTCCCCTCCCTCTGGGTCCATCCTCTGTCCCTGCCTTCCCAGTCCCATCTCTTCTTGGAAGAAGCTTTGCCAGGAGAGTATGGGCTACACATCGCCACCTAGGGGCCTGCCCTGGAACCACACTCTGGTCATTCCAGAAGCCCTTGGGCCCCACACTCTCCATGACCACTCCTGAGAGGTCCCAGCTCGGTCACTCGGATCTTGCCGCCCCACAGCCCCCGCCTCCCGTGACTCACCCACAGAATGGTGACCGCAGCCATTTATGTCCAGTCTCACTGATCGGTGTCAGCTCACCCAGCTCATGGGGCAGGGTCGGGGTGGGCTGTGCTGCTTCCCCCAAACTCAGGCCCCAGTCAGGCTGGGGAAGAAGCGTTGTGAGGTCAGGGGACACGGAGAGGACGCCCTGCTGGACACAGCTGGACCTGCCCTCCCTTGCTCGCCTCGGGCAGGGCCCCAGGCCTGAGCAGTGCTCAGATGGTACACGTGACCCCAGGCCCATGCGGTTGCCCCTCTGCCAGGGGACATGGGGGTGTCTAAGGTATAGAGCTGGGCAACCTGAGCCTGGTTGATCTAATGCCCTGAAAATAGGAATTTGGACCCCTGGGTCTGAGGGAGGGAGCGGCGGGGGGGCCTGGACTCCCGGGTCTGCGGGAAAGCTAGGCACCTGGCTTCCTGTGTCTGCAGAAAGAGGGGCTGGGGGCCTGGCTCCTGCTCCCGGGCTAGCACGGCCTGTAGGCCTCTCACGCTTCTAACTCTTGTCGGGAGGCTTCACTTACCATGCGCCTTTCCTCCTCGCCGTCGCCCTCTCATCTGAGCTGTTCTCAAGGTTGGGGCCAAAGGTCCCTGGGTGGGAGGCGCTTGTGTTCTTTGCCCATCGTGGAGGAGGGGATGGGAATCGATTCAGCTCTTTCTAGGGATGGCCTCATGGGGTAGGGAGGGGACTTGGCCAGGACCACACATGCCCAAGCTCCAATAGGCTGGGCCCGGACAGAGCAGGCCAAAGGGACTCCCCCAAGTACAGGAGGTGGCAAAGGGGTGCCAGAGCCCCCTGCTCACACTCTCCTGAACTCACCATGTTTCTTACTTTTTCCCCACCGCCAGATTTGGATCCGGAAACTTCTCCCTGTCCATTGGCTTCTGTGTGGCCCCAGAAGATATGCCTCATCTAACTTCAAGGTGAAAGGAGGGCACTAGACTTCTGAACCTCCAGGAGGGAGTGTTGGGGGCCTGGACTCCTGGGCTAAGGGAGGAGCCAGCTAGATTTGAGTATCTCCCAAAGGTCCAGGGCCCAAAGATGAAGGTGGGTGGCAATGGGGTAGCTTCACAGCCTGCCATCAGGTGGTGGGGAAAAAGATGAAATTCCATGTCCCAGAAGCCTCTGGGGCTACAGAGCCTTCTTCTCTTTGGTCCTTAGTCCCAAGGATTTATGGGAGTTGTAGTTTTTGCAGTTTGGAGGTTGTGGCCGATACCAGGCTACCTGGCTCCCCTGTTCTTTTCTCAGGCTGCAGACCTGCAGCTGGAAATGACACGGGCACCTCAAAAGAAGCCTGGCCCCAGCGAGCCCCTGGTGTTTGGGAAGACGTTCACTGACCACATGCTGATGGTCGAATGGACCGAGAAGGGCTGGAGCCGGCCGCGGATCCAGCCCTTCCAGAACCTCTCGCTGCACCCGGCCTGCTCTGCCCTCCACTACTCCCTGCAGGTGGCATGCTGCCCCCCCCCCCCATTGCTCTCTGCACGTCTTTCCTTGCTGGCTCCACTTCCCTGGCCTCGCTTCCTGTGTGCACTGTCTTTCCCTGCCCCCGTCACCCGGGTCCTGGCTGATGCCGGCCCCTGACAGAGCAGCCCCACTGCCTTCATTTGCACACCCAGAGGGAGCTGCGCCGTGGGGGAGGCAGCTGAGGCCTCGTGGGATGCCAGGGAGACTGCTGATCCTACCTCTGTCCTGCAAGAAAGAGGGGACCCTCCCAGCCAAGGGGGAGCTTAGATGTTAGAGGGAGAGGGGCCAGCAGGGGCGGGGAGGGGCTGGAAGACGTGGCAGGCTGGGTGAGAGACAGGAAGCCGGGTGGAGGCTGGGAGACCCGGCAGAGCAGAGACTCCCCCAGTGGGGTCCCCAGAGAACAGCTCTGTGGGACTCAGTGAGGACAGCGCACCGGGCGGCGCTGGCCTGAGACTTCCCGCGTGGCCGAGGGTGCGGCGCCATGGGGAAGCCTCCCTTGTCAGAGGGCAGTGGCCTGTAACCCGCTGCTCGTGGCTGGCGGCCTGAGGAGCCTGCGGCACAGGTCTGTGACTTTAGGTCCATTTTCCTCTTGTTCTTGGCAATCTTGAGGGTTCTTTTTTCCACACCTGCTCTGGCGTTCAAGTAGGACCCATCAGTGCTGCAGGGCGGCGCCCGGCGGTAGCGTTCACACGTCCAGCGAGCGGCCACCCTGGGCTCCTGTGCAGTCCCTGGAAGGTGGCTGACGCCTCTGTGCAGCCCTGGAGGCAGGCCGGCCGCCTGCGGGGCCCAGAATGTGGCATTGGGCGAGTTCGGAGGGAAGGGGTGAAAAGGCCTTGGCAGACCTAGTGCACTTTTTTGCGATCCTTCTTATAGCGGGGGTCTGGGAACAGATGCTACCGGAGGGCAGAGGAAGGGCACATCCCAAGCCGTTCTCTCTCGGGGGCGCATGCGGAATAACAGGCCGACTGCCTTTTTTATTACGTGTTATTAGCGTGGTGATGATACGCACACATAAGACTACACACAATAATAAAATAGAGCGTTCTCACCCTTTTTAAAGTCTACCACTGGGGGCATTAGTACTGTCACCACATGACATCTAGGTCCAGAGCTTGATTCATCTCCCCAACAGAAACTGTGGCCCCATTAAGGAGTCACTCCCCAAGGCCCACACCCCAGCCTGACCACCACAAGTCTGCTTTCTGACCTTACCCTGTGTTTTTTTAAATGTCTATTTTGAGTGTTTTTAAATTACAATTAAAAAATAGGCCACATATTTACCCGTTTTAAAGTTCTAGATGTAAAACAGAGAGGAGTGCTCCCCAGATCCTCATCCACTTGGCAGCCCAGTGTCCAGTTCCCACATGTATAGTCATATGTCACCTGATGGCGATATGGTTTGAGAAATTCGTCCTCAGGCAATTTCACTGATGTGAATTACCACACAAACCTGGAAGACGTGGCCTCCTACACGCCGAGGCTGGATTTGGGGCTACCGTCGTCTATGCGGTCGGTCATTGACCCAAATGTAGTTAAGCAACAGTTTTATTCCATTCTTTCCACACAGAAGGTAGGAGATGGTACTTACTGCCTGGTGTCTTGCTTTCTTTAATGTTTTCTTGAGCTGCCCTCGAGAAGCTTTTCCTTTTTGTTGCTGCATAGTATTCCATTCTCACAGTGCCTCATTTAGGCAATCCCCTATTGTTGGACAGTTAGGTCGTTTCCTGTCTTGGGCTATTATAAGCAATGTTGAAAGACACAATCTAGTAAACATCACTTTAACTTCAAGTGTATCTCCATTCAATTTCTAGAACTGCTGGGTCATAGGGAATGCTTGCTTATACAGCTATGCACTGCGTAATGACATTCCTGTTAACAGTGGATTGCACGTAGGACGCTGTACCATCTAGGTTTGTGTAATTACACTTAATATTCACACAATACCTAATAACACATTTCTCAGAAGGTACCGTCATTAAGCAATGAGTGACTATAATCCCCCTCTGTAGAAGTTCTGTCAGTTTCCCACCAGCAGAGCCTGTTTCTCCATGATCCTGGACAATTCTTGTCAAAATTTTTAATCTCTTCCAGTTTCCTAAATGGTTTTAAGGGTGTCTAAAGGTAAATTTAATTAGCTTTTCCCAATTGTGCATGAAGCTGGCCATCTTGCACCAGCAAGAGAGTTATTTGAATTTCCTTTTCCATGAACTCTTCATTTTCTAGGTTGATTTTTCTAACAGGGTAGAGTCAGAGAAATTTATGTAGGACTACTTTGTGTATTAAATGAACCGTTTGTGTAATGAGTTGAAAATCATATTGGAGGTGAGAGAGGCCAGATCTTGTGGGATCCGCAAGGCCAAGGAGAGGATTTGGGCTTTCTACCAAGAAAAGGGTAGGGGTGGGGATCTACTTTTTAAAAAAATTATGTAATGAAATTTTTAGTATGGAAAATCTCAGACATAAGACAACAGTGTACGCCCCCCCCCCCCCCCATCACTGTTCCTCACTGGATGCCATGTGGTTTCCTCTCCACTTTCACCCCCTCTGCCTTTCCAGCGCGCTGCGGCAGCAAACCCCGAGCAATGTTCCATCCACAGCTTCGGCAGCGCCCTCCTAACACACCGACTTTAGCAATATGACTTCCGCGGCACCGTCGCTCCAGCAACAGGGAGAAGGGGTTAAGCATTCTTTCTGCACTGCTGCTGCTGGGTTTCTTTCTGAGAAAGTTCTGCTCGCCCCGGCAGACGCTGCCCCCCTAGACTTTTCTCTTCCCTCTTCCTCTCTGCTCAGCATGTGAGTCTCTCCCAGCTCTGCCTGCGCGTCTTTCTGTGCCCATGTCCTTGTGCTGACGTCGCTTCCCGCACTTTGGCGGTCTGGGGCCATCTTGCGCCCTAAGCCGCCCGCCCCCCATTCCCGCAGCTCTTTGAGGGCATGAAGGCGTTCAAGGGCCAGGACCAGCGGGTGCGCCTCTTCCGACCCTGGCTCAACATGGAGCGCATGCTGCGCTCGGCCCTGCGGCTCTGCCTGCCGGTGAGGGGCCCTGGCCACAGGGGGCGGGGAGCGCGAGGTGGGGGGTGCGGCCCGCCAGGCCCCTGACTCCAGAATTCCGCCCAGAGTTTCAGCACGGAGGAGCTGCTGGAGTGCATCCGCCGGCTGGTGGAAGTGGACAAGGACTGGGTGCCGGACAGCCCGGGCACCAGCCTCTACGTGCGTCCCGTGTTCATCGGGAACGAGGTATGTCCGACCCCCTGGGCACGGGGCCAAGGGCCCTGAATGGGAGGGCTGGGGACCCCCAGCTCCTGGGTCTGGCTCAGGGGTGGGCCCGGGGCCTGGGCTGCCAGGGCCTGACGCCTGCTGTGCCCCTGGCAGCCCTCGCTAGGTGTCAGCCATGCCACACGAGCCCTCCTGTACGTCATTCTCTGCCCGGTGGGCTCCTACTTCCCCGGAGACGCCGTGAGCCCCGTCTCCCTCCTGGCTGACCCCACATTCATCCGGGCCTGGGTGGGTGGGGTCGGCGACTGCAAGTTGGGGGGGTAAGTAGCTCCCCGTCCCCCACCCCCGCCCCCACATCTGGTGCCCTGGACGTCAGCCACGGGGCAGTGCCCTGGCTCTGGGGGGGCGTCGTTGGGTGCCCTCCTCCCCATGGTTTCACTTGGTGGGGGTGCTCACTGTGACGTCACTGGCAGGCAGGAGGCTCCCTCCTAAGTGCCACGGGGTAAACTCAGAGAGGGGAAGGAGTTGGGTGGGGGCCCGTGGAGAAACCAGGACTGGCACCCTGGAAAGCTTTCAGAAGAGAAGTTTACACGAAGCTTATTGATCTCTGCCCCCTGGAAGCTTCCTCCGAACACCAGGCGGGGCTGGGGCTGCCCCTCCCCACATGCCTGGCCCCCAAGTGCCCCGGGCCTGCAATGCCTGCCAGCCGTGAACATCTTTCTTCCCAGGGCCTTTGGGAGGGAGGGGGCGCCTAGGTGTGATCACAGGGGTCAGAGTACAGGCCTGTCGGCAGCAGATAAGGTCCTGCGGGAGCTTCCTTCAGGTCCTCTCCATGCGCCTCTTGAGAAGTCGCCTGAGGGCTGACCCTGTGCTGGTAAAGTTGGGGCACAGATGAGTCAGATCTGGGCCTGCCCCCCTGGGGTGGGGCTGGTGGGAAGCCCCAGGGCCAGAGCAGCAGATGCTCTGCTGGAGGCCACAAGGGCTTCTCAGGGCCTCGCGGAAGGGGTGGCAACACCTCCACGTCTGACGGGTGAGTCAGCTTCCTGGCCTGCAGGTACAGATGAGCAGTTTTTAATCCTGGGGCCCATGTGTGTTGGGGCAAGGGGGCGGGGAGAGTCACAGACGAGGTGTCAGGGGAGCAGAAGTCTGGGGTTTGCAAAAGGCTTAGTAAGTAGTCAGCCCGCGCAGCCCCTGAGCACCAGACTGGGCGGGGGGCTGACATATTGTCCCACAGGCGATGGGGAGCCACAGCAGGCTTGGGAGCAGGTAAGGGTGAGATCAGCTCTGGGTGAGAAACTGTGCTCAAACAGGTAATACAGGAAGTCTGAGGAGCCCGAGTTTGCGGGGGCAGGGGGGCGCAGAGAAGGCCTGGGACCCAGTCTGGAGGTTCTGAAGCGCCTGTCAGAGGAGGTGATGTCCCTGGGGGTTCTGAGGGACATGGGGCTCTGGCTAGCTGCGTGAGGGCGACCCCAGCAGAGGAAACTGATATCCTGGGGCTGAGTGTGGGAGGGACAGAGAAGGGGAATGGACGACCCGGAGCTGCGGCAGGTCTGGGCGCTGGGGAGAAGCAGGTCAGCTCCGGGGTCTGTTGGCAAAGACGGGCCCGTGCCCAATTTACCAGCCCCCACCCCCCCAGGAATTATGGGCCCACGGTGTTCGTGCAGCAGGAGGCGAAGAAGAGGGGGTGTGAGCAGGTGCTCTGGCTGTACGGGCCTGACCACCAGCTCACCGAGGTGGGCACCATGAACATCTTCATCTACTGGACCTATGAGGATGGCGGTGAGCCTGACCCACGCCCGGCCCTGTGCGAGTGGGTGGGCCCCGCATCTCCAGCAGCTGGCCGCCTCAGGATTGGGGCTGGCTGGCTCCTAAGAGAATGGAGGGTGTGCCTGGGGGCGCGAAGTGACACCCCACCCTCTTCCTGCCAGTGCTGGAACTGGTGACGCCCCCGCTGGACGGTGTCATCCTGCCTGGGGTGGTCAGACAGAGCCTGCTGGACCTGGCCAAGAGCTGGGTGAGGACAGGCGTGGTGGGCGCTGCGGGGGTGGGGGAGGCGCGCCTGCTGCCCTTCTCTCAGCTGTCTGCCCGCTCAGCCTCCGAGGGCAGGCGGCGGGCCCCGGTGGAGCTGGCTCTTCTCTCGCAGGGCGAATTCCGGGTGGCGGAGCGGAAGGTCACCATGGCGGAGCTGGTGCGGGCGCTGGAGGGGGGCCGGGTTCGGGAGGTCTTTGGTTCAGGCACCGCTTGCCAGGTCTGCCCTGTGCACCAAATCCTGTACCAGGGCAAGGTAAGGGCGCACCTCAGCGGGCACGGGGCAGGTGCGGGGAGGGGAGGGGAAGCGGGCTGGCCCTCATGGTACTCTTTGCCCCAGAACCTCCACATTCCCACCATGGAAAGCGGACCTGAGCTCATCCTGCGTTTCCATAAGGAGCTGAAGGCGATCCAGGTGAGGTGCTGGCGCTGGGGTGGGGCTGCAGGCTTGTTCCCAGAGGTCTCTCCCAGGAGCCTCAGCACAGCCCCAAGTCCTACCCTGAGGAGCCCCTCCCAGTGCCCTGGGCCCATCCTGAGCCTGGGTCCCTAATCTGTGTGACTTACAACACCCCCTGGGGCTAGAGACCCCTTTTTCATGAGCCTCCGGATTTCATTTGCCTTGAGAAACCCCCCCTGTACCTCCCTGGCTCCTGGGAATTCCCTTAAGAGAATCCCCCACCCCCTGAGACCACAGGGGCCATACCCTGTGCCCTGGGAGATGCTCCTTCTCCAAGTCTCTGGCCCTCGGCCCCTCCCTTGCCCCTGGACACCCTGCCTTAGGCCTGGGAGGTGTGTCCACCCTTGCGCCCAGACAGCATTCCTGAGAACCTCTGGGCTCTTTTCCTGGAACTGGACCTGGCGCTCCCTTGCCTGAGAGCGCCTGTAACCTGGTGCGCCGGGACCTGGAGCCCCACGGCTCCGACTCTAGGGGCCCTGCGGGAGGCCCTTCTCCCGAAGCCTCCAGCTCCAGCTCTGGGCAGCACATGCCCCAGATGCCTCTGCGCCACCTCGGCCACACCCGTGCCGGCGGGCTTCCAGGGAGTGGACTACATTTCCTGTGTGGGCATTAGCACACCTCCCCAGGCCCCCCTCCAGGGACGCCGCACGGCCTGCTGGGAGTTGTAGTCCGCTTCCCCCAGCCGCGCCTCTTGTCTCGCAGTACGGCACGGAAGCGCACGAGTGGATGCTGCAGGTGTGAAGCTGCGGAGGCGGCCGACCACCCCTCGGGTCCTGCGCCCGCCCGCGTCTAGTCCCCGCCGGACGCTCTCTCCCCACCATTGACTCACCTGAAGTGCAATATGAAACTCAAGGCCGGGGGCCAGACGCCTGGTCCCCGGTGCCCCCACGTGGTCGCTACACTCCCAAAGCCATACGGGCTGGACACAGGTGTCTTGGCCCCTAGCTCCGCCTCTCAGGCCTCGGGGACCTAGACCCCCGCACCTCCGTTTTGTGGGGTTAAGACTGCACCTTGGCCTCGACTCCGCGTCTCTCCGTTTTCAGATCTCTTGGTGGTGCCGTTGATATATATAGAGATATATATATTCTCTTCTTGCTGCAATTTTGAAATAAAATGCCAAAGAACAAGACATCAGCAGTCATCTCCAATGATGCACCCAGGGGCCCCGGTTCCTAACCAGAGCACAGTTCTCATTCTGTTCCACCTTCGAGGACTCGGCAACCCGAGTCCTAGCGGTTTCTGCCATGGGAGTTTTACACTTTGTCACAAACTAATCTTCCCCCGTGAAGCTTTCCCTCCTCCCGTCAGAGCCCAGCCGCCCCCAAGCCCCGTACTGCTGCCCCAATGATACTGTCCGGCCTCCGCTGACACCTTGCCTCGGCTTCAGCTCAGATCTTGGCTTCAGCTTGGTGACCCCTTGTCCCAACCTCTCACTGGTTTAGCCCCAAAGAGGCCGCTGCCCCTGCCTTTGCCCTTGCCCTATTCACTCTCTTCCAGCACCCACAGCCAATACTCCGGGTAGCGGTACGGAGGGAGGCAGGGCAGTCCACCCTTGGAGAGGGCAAACATCAAGAAGTCCGTAAGACATGTAAGTCCCCTAGTGTTGGCCCGTAACTGCAATGTGGAGGGGTAGAAAGGGTCAGTCACAAGGACCAGGCATACTTGGCTGCGAGGTGTATGGCATGGTGCAGTTTATCTCCGATCCAGCTTGCTGGAGGGAGATACCGGGAGGCTACTTAAGCAGGTGAGGTCTGCTTAGCTGGCGAGGTCTATCCAACGACCACTGACGTTCTGATTTGTCGAGGTTGCAGCCAATTATTGCCACACACTTTCTCTTGTCAAGATTGCTCAAAGGAAGGCCTCGTGCCTAGAGGTCACAAAGGGACATCTGCCTGGAGATCTTTGGAAAAGCTTTCTTCCCTTGATAAAAAGAATCCAGAAGAGAGGCCCTCCCTGGTGGCGCAAGGGGTTAAGTCTCAGCACTATGAAGCTATCCGCAGCCACTGCAGCACCATTTTTATGCTGGGCCAGGAAGCTGACCCACATGGTGCAGCAGACCTCTTCTGTCTTGCCTGCTGCTTCCCTCAGCAGTGTGTGTCAGTCAGTCTGCCTGTTCTGCTCCCCACTCTGACTCTGGTGAATCCTCTCACTACCCCCCCCTCTGGCCTATACCCCAGCTTGGATACATAAATAAACCCTTTTTTAAAAATCCAGAAGAACCTCTCTTCTTTCTCCCTGGTTTGACTGTGATAACCTGGAAGTGTGATGGCTGGAGCTGCTGCAGCCATTTCATGTCCGTGAAGAGAGCCACTGCCCACACACTGAAAGGCTCAGAGCACAGAGAGAAGATCTTGGGTCCTCCAACCATGAAATTTCTGATTTCTGGATTGTTTTCAGCAAAACCTAAAACCTGTTTTAGCCATGATTTGTCTTTTGTTATCTGCAGTTGGGGTGTGTGTTTGTGAATATGCGCATACGAGATATGCGGTCAAGAGCTTCTGTCTTCCTATGGCCAGAGTTGACTGCATACAGGGAGAATCTCTGACTCTAGTAGCCAACTCAGATGCTGGCCCAAATAGAGACCGAGGTGAGATTTTTATCTTAAATTTGAATCCTAAGGGAATAGCCAAGAAAGACTAAGTAGCCATTGTCATGAGATAAAGAAGACCAGAGGCCTTCCTAAGAAAACACACTCAGCAAGGTGGACTCAACTGTGTGAAAGTCCACTGAAGCAGCAGTGCCTAAGATTATACAAGGAAATATGGTCACATACAACTGGTTGAGTATACTGGACTTGAATGAGATGGGTTTGAGCTGTGAACTTATGCATGTACACTTTTGGTCCACTGAGGCATTTTATTTGCATGTAGCTATTACATTTCTAGAAAAGGAACGTCAGGATTTTCCCTCCTGTGTTTTCCTCTTGCGTCTTCGTAGTCGTGATGCCAGCTAAGGTTGTCAGAGCCATAAAATCAAGCTGATGGGACAGAAGCAGGTCATTTGGCCTTTTTCCCTAAATCTTAGATCTGGTCTGGAATCTTAGACCTCGGTCTGGAACTAATCAACCTACACTGGTATAACCTGCCTGTGGGCTTCACAACAATGTCCCCAGCTCTGTGGTCATCAGTGACTTCAAATCCAGGCTTCACCATCACAGAAACTGGAGGATGACTTTGGAGCACGGCCTAAAAAGGACCTGGCACCTGCCAAACTTTTGGGTATTATGGGTGCTCTTGAAAGCGTCAGCCAGGACGCTCAGTGGCAGCATGACTGTGGCTACAAAGATGGCGGAAAGTGTATTTGGTTGGGTTAAGCCTTCAGAGTCAACCGAAGATGATGTCCGTTGGTTGAATCCCCAAAGCAGAACATGCAGATAGGAAGGCCAACTACAAGTCATACAGAGTATTTCTGACTTCTTGGGCTGTATTCCTTATGCAAAGGTCAACAGTGTTGTTAATTTATTTTAAAGATTATTTATGCATACAAGATCTGGGGTGTAGACCAGAGATGGGGGTGTGTGAGAGGATTCACCAGAGACAGAGTGGGGAGCAGAACAGGCAGATTGACTGAAATACACTACTGAGGGGAGCAGTGGGCAAGACAGGAGAGGTCTGCTGCGCCATGTGGGTCAGCTCCCTGGCCAGGGATCGAACTCATGCTGCACCAGCTGCGGATAGCTTCATAGTGCTGAGACTTAACCCCTTGCGCCACCAGGGAGGCCCAGTATTGTGAATTTTTAAAATAGATTCATGCAAAATATTTTGCTAACCATTTTATTTTCTAATTCTGTAATATCAATAGATGAAACCCACACTATGGAAAGTTCCTGTGGGACCTCAGTGAATTTTGGGGGGTATATTTTATTTTATTTTTTTTAAAGATTTATTTATTTATACATACAAGCTGGGGTACAGACCAGAGGTGTGGGGCGGCGAGAGGGCTCACCAGAGACAGAGCGGGGAGCAGAACAGGCAGATCAGAAATACACTGCTGAGGGGAGCAGCGGGCGAGGCAGGAGAGGTCTGCCGCACCATGTGGGAATCTCCCAGGCCGGGCGTCGAACTCGCATCGCTGCTGCCGACAGCTCCACAGCACAGCGCTTAACCGCTGCGCCACCAGGGAGGCCCTTGGGGGGTATATTTTAAAGGACAGATTTATTAGGAAAAGGAGAAAGAAAGAAGACACCCGCATAGACACAGGAGGGCAGAGGCAGCTGCTATGCAAAGGGAAAAGGTTTGTGAAAAACACCTGCGCAGTCACAAGCGGGCAGGAGTTGCCCTTGGTGAATTCTTCAGGGTGTAAAAAGGTCTCAGGATGCAAAAACTTGAGAACAGCTGTCCTTGAGCAATGCCTGGTACTTAGCAAGTGGAGGTGAGAGTGTGGGTTAAATAATAAAATAAGCAATACCTGATCTGACAAGGCTGCAATTCATCTCATAAAAGAACTCTTGTTTGGCACCTGCAGCCATGAGGAGACGAACTTTCGTTTTGTAGAGCAGATGGCCACCGACTTGCTTGGTGTTAGTGCTTTGCTCAATCGATTTTCAGTGCAAATAAGAAACAGTAAAGTAAAGAAGAGAGTTATTGGGGTGCACATATTTACATTACAGACACTGCCCTCACATTGCCTACTTATTAAATCCTCTGTGACCTTGAGGAAGTGAGTTAACCTCTCTGACGCTTAGTTTCCTCATTTTTATTTTATTTTATGTTCTTAAATATTAATTTATTTTTGTATATAAGAACTGGGGTGGCGGGGTGTGAGAGGATTCACCAGAGACAGAGTAAGGAGCAGAATAGGCAGATTGACTGAAATACACTGCAGAGGGGAGCAGCGGGGAGACAGGAGAGGTCTGCTGCGCCCTGTGGGTCAGCTCCCTGGTCGGGGATTGAACTTGTGCTGCAGATAGCTAGATAGTGCTGAGACTTAACCCCTTGTGCTACCAGAGAGTCCCCAATTTCCTCATTTTTAAAGTGGGATTATAGCACCACTCATGAAGGCCATGCTGGGGATTAAATGGTTATTCTATGTCAGTGCTTCGAACAGGGTCCGGCATGCAGAGAGCTATAGAATTGTTCTTTTTTTTTTTTTTGACAATTTGAATTTTTGAATTTGTCTTGTGATTCTGATGATTTCTCAGTTCTATTCAACATGCTGTCTGATTCTGTGGGAAAATGAATGTCCGTAAATATGAAAAGAATTTAATTATATAATTCATGTACTTAGGGGCTATGAATGACTTCATAAAATTGCCTTTTAAAAATTTTCAGGTCATCTTAATGCTTAAGGATGTTGTAACTTGAAAATAACAAATGTACATTGAGTGCAAAGACCTAAAATGAGAATTTTCATTTAATTCAGTAATCATGATTCTGAAAATTTCATAAAAAATACTGAAGGGGTTCAGGACAGGACTCCCCAAGATACTCAGATCATCTGCCCAAGATATACCACTTTCATATGTAGTTTATTTTCAGTTGAAGGGAATTGAGGTCCTGTGGCTTCAGGAGAAAATTTTACCTCTCCTTCAAAGAATTTAAATTAGGGAGACATCCCTATAATGAGAATTATTTTCAGAAGTAAATTTTAATGATCCATCTGTATCACAGAACAAAGATCTAATTAGTAATGTATTCTTCTTATCATTTAAAAACATATAATAGGGCCTCTCTGGTGGCGCAGGGGCTAAGTCTCAGCACTACGAAGCTAGCCACAGCCACTGCAGCAAGAGTTCGATCCCCAGCCAGGGAGATTCCCACAGCAGACCTCTCCTGTCTCACCTGTTGCTCCCCTCAGCAGTGTATTTCAGTAGATCCGCCTGTTCTGCTCCCCACTCTGTGTCTGGTGAGTCCTCTCACCACCCCCCACCTCTTGCCTACACCCCAGCTCTTGTATGCATAAATAAATAAATATTTTTTAAAAAATAAATAAAAACGTAATAAATTTTACTTTTCAAAAGAAGCACTTGGTGGATGATTTACCCTCCACCCTTGGGATCCCCAGACCCCATTCTGTTCTTTAGTTCGGGACCTCATATAGGAACCTCCAGTGTCCTTGGAATCCTCGTGTTTATGTAGGTTCCTTATGGGTATGTAATGAAACTGTAATGAACCCCTCATCAATCTGTCTGATGTCAATTTGATTATTTGACCAGCAGAGAAGAACCTAGAGGGGAAGAGGAAAATTTCCCCTCCCTGACATAGCCTTAGATTCATATATAATACAATCACTTTGCAGATTTGAGTTTCCCAGTTTATAAATGCTTCAATTTTACTAATCATGTTCAATAATTATGCTTTGAGATATGAACATTTTTACTGGTTTCTGTAAACAGTTATCCCTAATTAGTCCAAAAAGTCAGATTTAGTCTAGCAGCGAATGCTAAAAGCCATTTCTAAGTTGATAAGCCAATCCAAAAAATTAATAAAATCAGATATAGCTTATGCAGGCATACCAGAATCATACAAAAATAATGATCTTTTAAAGATCACACACGTACATATTTATATGTAAACATGTACATGTATCTGTGTATCTATACAATATGTATGTGTATATATACATATATATTCCTTGTTATAAGAAAAAGTGAGAAAGAACAAGATGAAATTCATGAAAAGAAAAACCACCACAGGGCCTCCCTGGTGGCGCAGCGGTTAAGCGCTGCGCTGTGGAGCTGTCGGCAGCGGCAACGCGAGTTCGACGCCCGGCCGGGGAGAACCCCAAATGGTGCGGCAGACCTCTCCTGCCTCGCCCGCTGCTCCCCTCAGCAGTGTATTTCTGATCTGCCTGTTCTGCTCCCCGCTCTGTCTCTGGTGAGCCCTCTCGCCGCCCCACGCCTCTGGCCTGTACCCCAGCTTGTATGTAAAAAAATAAAAAATAAATAAATAAATCTTTAAAAAAAAAAAAAGAAAAGAAAAACCACCACAGGCGCATAGTTCTCAGGCACTGCTGTGAAGTGCCTACACTGCCATCTGGCGGACAGTATTGGCATAAGTTAAAAAATGCAAGAGAAGAGAATGAATGAAAGTTCTTTAAAGGGGGCGTGTCCAAACAAAATGTCAGCAGTTTCCACCACGACTGACTAATAACGTTTTTATGCACCATAGAATTTTACAAATATCTTAAGGATGCCTATTTGGGAAGACTCTCTTTAGGTGATATTTAAGAAACAGTTTTGGGGGCCTCCCTGGTGGCACAGCGGTTAGGCCCCGTGCTGTGGAGCTGTGGGCAGCAGAGACACCAGTTCGTCCCTCGGCCGGGGAGATTCCAACATGGCGCGACAGACCTTTCCTGACTCGCCCGCTGCTCCCCTCAGCAGTGTAATTCTGTCGATCTGCCTGCTCTGCTCCCCGCTCTGTCTCTGGTGAACCTTCTCGCCACCGCACGCCTCTGGCCTACACCCCAGTTCTTGTATGCATAAATAAATAAATCTTAAAAAAAAAAAAGAAACAGTTTTGGGACCACAAAAGGGTCATTCTAAATAGTGAAAGTCTGAAAACTTTGCTCCTAAGGCCAGGAGCAAGAAAAGGATGGTTACCCATGCTGTTTTATATCAACACTGCACTAGAAGTTCTCTGTAGAGCAATTAAGCTAGAAAAACAGAAGGTATCCAAGTTGTAAAGACCTAAGTAAAATGATATTTATTCACAGATCACACAATCTCATAGACAGAAAATGCTAAATTCATGCAGGGACCTCCCTGGTGGTGGAGGGGGTTAAGTCTCAGCACTATGAGCTTGTCTGCAGCCACTGCAGCACGAGTTCAATTCCCAGCCAGGGAGCTTCCCACGGGATGCAGCAGACCTCTCCTGTCTTGCCCACTGCTCCCCTCAGCAGTGTACTTCAGTAGATTAGCAGATCCACCTGTTTTGCTCCCTACTCTGTCTCTGATGAATCCTCTCAGGCCCCACACCTCTGGCCTACACCCCAGCTCTTATACGCATAAATAAATCAATTTTTTAAAAAAAGAATTCATACAAATTTTTAAAAAAAGATTTCTTTATTTATGCATACAAGAGCTGGGGTATAGTCCAGAGGTTGGGGGGGTGGGTTAGAAGATTCACCAGAGACAGAGTGGGGAGCAGAACAGGCAGATTGACTGAAGTATGCTGCTGAGGGGAGCAGCGGGCAAGGCAGGAGAGTCTGCTGCACTATGTAAGAATTTCCCTGGCCGGGAATCAAACTTGTGCTGCAGTGGCTGCTGATATATTCATAGGCTGAGACTTAACCCCTTGTGCCACCAGGGAGGCCCCATACCAAAACATATTGAGGTCCTAAATTCAGCAAAATTGCAGGCCACAAGGTCAACACACAAAAATCAGTTGTTTTTCTTAACACCAGCAATGAGCAGTCCAAAAATTAAATAAATAAAAAAGGAAGTACTCTTTTTTCTAAATGAAACTAAGGCAAAAATTCCCTTTTATGGTAGTATAAAAAAGAATAAAGTACTTATGAATTACCTTGATGGAGGCATGGAAAGTCTTGTTCAGTGAAAACTATCAAACATGACTGAAAGAGATGAAAGATTACACAAGAAATGGGAAGACATCTTGTATTCATGGGTTGAAAGACTTAATATAGTGGTGATGATGATAATACTCCCCCAAAGCTATCTAAAGATTCAATGCAATCTCTTCAAAACTAAAAACACAGCATTTTGGGGATGCAGAAAAGGAACAGATAATCTTACAACTCACATGAAATAGCAAAAAAACCTCCAATAGTTGAACCAATCTTGAAATGAACAAAGGTGGAAAACTCATACTTTCAGATTCAAACTTACTATAAAGCTACATTCATCAAAACAAAGGCAGACCTATAAATGAATGGAATAGACAATTCAGATATAAACCCATACCTCAATTGCCAACTGATTTTTTTAGAGCTTTATTTTTATTTACTTAATCATACCAGAACTGGGGTTTAGGCCAGAGGTGCGGGGTAGGGGACGGGAGTTGGGAGAGGATTCACCAGAGAGTGGGGAGCAGAACAGGTGGATTGACTGAAATACACTGCTGAGGGGAACAGTGGGGAGACAGGAAAGGTCTGCTGCACCATGTGGGAAACTCCCTGGCTGGGGATCGAACTCATACTGTAGTGGCTTGATAGTGCTGAGACTTAACTCCTTGAGCCACCAGGGAGGCCCCAAGTTACCTGATTTTTGACAAGGGAGCCAAGATGATTCAATGGGGAAAGAACTGTCTCTTCAACAAATGGTGTTAGGACAAGCAGACATCCACATGCACCATCCAAAAGAATGGTGTTGCACCCCCATCACACCATATTAAAAATTAACTTAAATGATCAAAGACCTAAATGTAAGAACTGAAACTATAAAGCACTTAGAAGAAAATACAGGGCTAAATAATGACCTTGGATTTGGCAACGGTTTCTTATACCTGACACCAAAAACACAGGCGACAGAAGGAAAAAATGGGTGAACTAGACTTCATCAAAATGTAAAACTTTTGTGCATCAAGAGAAAGAAAAGGCAACACACAATGGCAATGGGAAAAATATCTGCAAATAGTATAAAGACTCCTACAACTTCATAAAAGAAACTCAAGTTAAAAACGGGCAAAGGGGCCTCCCTGATGGCACAGGGGTTAAGTCTCAGCACTATGAAGCTATCACCAGTCACTGCAGCACAAGTTCGATCCCGGGCCAGGGAGCTGACCCACATGGCGCAGCAGACCTCTCCTGTCTCATCTGCTCCCCTCAGTAGTGGATCTGCCTGTTCTGTTCTCCACTCTGTCTCTGGTGAATCCTCTCACCACCCCCACATTTCTGGCCTACATCCCAGCTCTTGTATGCATAAATAAAAATAAATCTTTGAAAAAAATGGGCAAAGGATTCGAATCAACATTTCTCCAAAGAAGACACACCTATATTAAAAGATACTCAACACATTAGTCATTAGGGAAGTGCGAATTAAAACCACAATGAAGTATTACTTCATATCCAATAGGAGGGCAGTAACAACAAAAGGTACAATAACAAATGTAAGAATGTGGAGAAATCGGAGCCACATTTTGTGGATTGCGGGCAGGCATGTGAAAGAATGGAGCTATTGTGGAGAACAGTGTGATGACATCCCAAAAGTCTCAACATATAATAATCCTATGATTCAGCAATTCCACACCTAGGTATGTACCCAAGAGGATTAAAGACAGATGTGCAAATAAGGACTTGTATATAAAATTAGATGACCATTGTTTATAATACTCAGAACACAGAAACAACCTAAATGTCCATCACGGGACAAGGGACATTTAGGCTGGATCAGTGAGTGGATCGATGAAGTGTGGGCTGTCTGCTGAGTAACACAGGATATCACTCAGCCACAAAAGGAATGAAGCACTGATCCAGGTTACAATGTGGATGAAACCTGAAAGCAGATGCTGGGGGAAAGCAGCCGGGCACAAAAGAACATTCATTACTATGCAATCTCTACCACAGGTTACTTCCTAGAGATGGAAAGCAGAGTAATGGTTGACAGGAGGGAAGGAGAGGTAGGGAGGGAATAGGAGGCATAATGGGTATGGCATAAGAATGTTCAGAAACTAGGGGCCTCCCTGGTGGCGCAATGGGTTAAGTTGAAGCACTATTGTTACAGGGCAACCCCGATATACAATGGGGTACCTGACTGTGGGTTCTCACCCGTGCGCTAAAAAGTACTTATAATAAGATCAATTGCAGGCACTCACCAAAAGGTTAATAAAAGATTTATTTACAAAAGGAAGGGAAATAAAAAAATGAATAACTCAGGGACAGAAGAGAGAAGAGAGAGATATAAATCTGCAAATACGTCCTACCAGATCCGAAGAGCTGGAAACCCCCAAAGGCACGCTGTAGCCTGGCGAGACGCCAAGAGACCCCCAAGGTCCAGAAGTCTGGTTATATACCAAACCTGGCTGCTTAACTCCACCCCTCAGTTCCCAGTAATGCTCGCTTCGATGATGATGATGGCATTGAGCGATTAGTAGACCTTAGTTGTCTTGGATCTCTTTGATCTGAGGTGGGGTCCATAAACCTATCTGTGGAGTTTGTTGCAGATGTCCTTTTTCCCCCCAACACTGTGAAGCTATCCGCAGCCACTGCAGCACAAGTTCGATCCCCAGCCAGGGAGCTTCCCACATGGCGCAGCAGACCTCTCCTGTCTCGCCTGCTGCTCCCCTCAGCAGTGTACTTCAGTGGATCCACCTGTTCTGCTGCCCACTCTGTCTCTTGTGAATCCTCTCACACACACACCCCCACCTCTGGCCTACACCCCAGCTCTTGTACGCATGAATAAATAAATCTTTAAAAAAAAAGAATGTTCTGGAACTAGAGAGTCATGACAGTTGTACAATATTGTGACTGTACTAAACACGACTGAATCATTAAAACGGTTCGGATGGTGAATTTCACATTGTACAGGTTTACCGTCCACACCCAGAAAAACGTGTAAAATGTGCAGCATGCTAAAAGTTCCCCTTTACAACCACACCCTCCCTGCACCTTCCAGGGTCATAAAGCTTTGAGTGGTTAAGAACGTGAACTTGAAGGCTAGACGTTGCCGGTGAATACTCCTCCAGTCTCTAGCTGTGGAACTCGGGGCAAAATGTCGCCGTCTCTGGGCCTCAGTTTCTCCATCTATGAAATGAGGATAATAACAACCCCTCACTCATAGGCTTGTTGGGGGGACTGAGATGCATCGATGTGCCCGGCACACCGGCCAGGACTGACAGGGTCTGGAAGGCTCTGGAGCATCAGCAACACTGACACACCAGGCACTGAAAATTGGCAGGGCCCACACAGAGCTTAGAGCAGCCCAGCCCCAGGGCACTCTGGAGCAGGCACAGCTTCTGCCTCTGAGCCTGCATCCAGCCTGGGGAGAGGAGTTCATTCGTGCCATCAAGCCACAAACATTGCTCAAGCAATTTCTGTGTATTCAGAGCAGGCTGGGACTGGGAATCTAGCCCAGGGGAATCAAATTAAACCCTCCTGGCGCTTGCATTCCATGGGGTGGAGGGGGGTGGAGGTGAGGGTGGGAGGGTGGTGTGAATGGAACAGGTTGGTAAAATCACAATTACACTTACACTCTTCCGATTGTAAATTTACACTGATGTAGTTTGATATTGTATTGATGTGTTACAAATGTAACACACTCTTTATGTTATAAAGTATGTATATGCCCAGCAACCCAGAGACACAGTTCAGGGCGGAGAGGAGCAGGATCTTCCATGTGTGGGAACAGCGCCCTCTGGCGGCCGTGTGCGAGCCGCCTGACACAGGAGAGGGAGGCGAGAGCAGGGTGCTGAGTGTGGAGGTCAAGTCCTTAGAAAATTCTGGGTGCTTAAAAAAAAAAAAACCCACCAATTCATTCACACCATTTCTGAGGGCGGACGGCAGGCTGTCCATCCACAGTGTGGCGACATGAAATGTGAGAAGGGACAGCAGCTGAAGGGTTCCTGGTGTAAGATACAAGCTGGAGAAATAACTGGAGACAATTCTATCGCAACAAAGGCATCTCCGGCATCTCTACCCCATCTCAGGCGCGTCCTCCTCACACCTGCACGGCCAGATCAGCCCTCCCTTCTTAACCATGAACTTGGAAAAAGACTAATGAAAGGCGCCTCTAAAGCACCTTGCAGCTAAGCCCCTGAACTCCCCTGCCCTATATCAGAACAAGGGGTTTGCTGATGGATTAAGTCTATGAATTCCCACCCTCACCAGCCAAGGGTGAGAGAACAAAATAAATAGACTAGATGGACCCTTTCCACTCCAGATTCTTTTGTGAGATTTTCTCCAGCCGTTTGTGAAGGTGTAGTTTGCTTATTGATGAGACCTCAGTTTCCCTCATCCCAGCTTCTCTGGCAAATCCGAGGAGCACTTCCATGTAAAACAAAAGCATAAAGCAGATAAAAGGATGAACAGCAACTCTACCAATTCTAAGAAAATCCCATGATAATCCAGGCTCAAGATAGAACAGGAATGCTTACACCTGCTTTCTTCCTTTTTTTTTTTAAATATTTTTAAAATTTGTGCATACAAGCTGAGGTGCAGGCCAGAGGTGTGGGGGGTGAGAGGATTCACCAGAGACAGAGTGGGGAGCAGAACAGGCAGAATGACTGAAATACACTGCTGAGGGGAGCAGCAGGGAGACAGGAGAGGTCTGCGGCGCCCTGTGGGTCAGCCTCCTGGTCGGGGATTGAACTGTGCTGCAGTGGCCACGGACAGGTTCATAGTGTTGAGACTTAACCCCTTGCGCCACCAGGGAGGCCCCTGCTTTCATCATTTTCAATTGCTTCGGACATAAAAGGAACTAACTCAGAAGGGATAACCCCATTACATGGCTTCTGCTTCCTGGTCATATAGACCAACCCCAGGGCAGGACGGGAGAGGATAATCCCACAGAGGATTATCCACAGAGGTGGGATTATTGGGGTGCATTTTGCAGCCTGGCCAGCATACCCAGAGAGACCTGGGGCCCACATGTAACACACACAGCAGCTGCCAGCCTGGGGCCGCCCCTCTGCCTCTGCTGAGGACCTTTCTATGAAGGAGAAGTAAAAACCAGGGCTTTTAGGGCTTCCCTGGTGGCGCAGAGGTTAAGTCTCAGCACTATGAAGCTGTCTGCAGCCACTGCAGCACAAGTTCGATTCCCGGCCGGGGAGCTTCCCACAGGGTGCAGCAGACCTCTCCTGTCTCCCCGCTGCTCCCCTCAGCAGTAGATTTCAGTACATCTGCCTGTTCTGCTCCCCACTTTGTCTCTGGTGAACCCTCTCATCCCCTCCGCCAGAACCTCTGGCCTACACCCAAGCTCTTATATGCATAAATAAATTTTTAAAAATGTTTTAAAAATCCAGGGGTTTAAAACAGTGATCTATCAGAGTTTCTCTGGCCAAGTGGTTAACCTTAGTTTAACAACTACGGGGATTAATTGTCAATGGAGCGGCATGTGGAAGTTTAAACTGAACACATCACACTTTGTGACTTTCCTGTGTGCAAATATAAATTTGATTTTAAAAATAAATATTAAAAGAGGGAGATAAAGCAAGCGCATTAACCCAGTGGAAGAAAGTAATGGAAAAGATAAGAATATGCCAAATGAATGTTAAATGGATCAATAATTTCAATGTAAATAATGAGACCACAAAAAAGAATAAGTAAACACTGGAAAGTTCCTTCATAACCTGGGTGTGGAGAAAGACTTTGAAATCTGAGTCAAAAACCAGAAGCCGGGCCTCCCTGGTGGCGCAGCAGTTAAGTGCTGCGCTGTGGAGCTGTCGGCAGCAGTGACGCGAGTTCGACGCCCGGCCGGGGACAATCCCACATGGTGCGGCAGACCTCTCCTGCCTCGCCCACTGCTCCCCTCAGCAGTGTATTTCTGATCTGCCTGTTCTGCTCCCCGCTCTGTCTCTGGTGAGCCCTCTCGCCGCCCCACACCTCTGGCCTGTACCCCAGCTTGTATGTATAGATAAAAATAAATCTTTGGGGAAAAAAAAACCCAGAAGCCATAAGAGAAAATGATATTTTCAAGTGCGTGAAATAGGCTCAAACATTCTCCACTTCCCTTTTCTTATCTGCCTGAACAATGTCTTCCTAAGGCTTGTGGGTAGAGCAAGATCAGTTTGGGGTGGGGGTGAGGGCACTGGGAGGGGCACTCGTGAGAGGAGGGGACAGTGGGGGCAGAGGAGGATGGGGGACACACGGGGGAACTGATTAAGACACAGGGGAAGAGGGGCCTCCCTGGTGGCGCAATAGGTTAAGTCGTAGCATGATGAAGCAATAACAGCCACTGCAGCATGAGTTTGGTCCCCGGCCAGGGAGCTTCCCACATGGCGCTGCAGACCTCTCCTGTCTCCCTGCTGCTCCCCTCAGCAGTGTATTTCAGTCAGTCGGCCTGTTCTGCTCCCCACTCTGTCTCTGGTGAATCCTCTCACCACCCCCCATACCTCTGGCCTACACCCCAGCTCTTGTATACATAAATACATAAATCTTTTAAAAAAAAGACATGGGGAAGAAAAGTGGAAATTAGCACAGAAGGGGTGGTAGAAATGTGGGAAGGGAGAAAACCAGGGGTGTTGGAAATGAACTGGGTGCACTGTGGTGAATTCATGGTTCACAATGCACACAGAGACTGGAAGCGCGTTAAGAGCACCTGCACCTGAGGTAAGTGAGTGTGTGTGATGATATACAGGTGTGATACCGACACACATGCTGTACGAAACACTCCTTACCTGCACACGTCACCCAGGCCGACATCACCGGACCCCAGGTCGCGCCCTGCCTCTCTGCCCACAGGCCTTTCTATGAATGAGAAATAAAATCAGTTGTTTAAACCGCTGATGTTTCCGTGGCTAACTTTACTTTTACTACTACGGGGATTAAACGTCTGTGGAAGAGAAACGTCAAGCGAGGCCGACTTGGCGTGAGTGTTTTAGAGTGTTGTTTACTTCCACATCTTGGTTTTGTGATCCAGTCTTCTGGAACAACCGTCTTCTGTGTGGCCTGAGGCCCTGAAGGCATAGTCACAGTCAGCGATGCACGGTTACACAGTGTGAGATTTATGCCTATCCATGCCGAGGTGCTTTTTTTTTTTTTAGATTTATTTATTTATGCATACAGGAACTGGGGTGCAGGCCAGAGGTGGGGGGGTGAGAGCACTCACCAAGGACAGAGTGGGGAGCAGAACAGGCAGATCCACTGAAATACACTGCTGAGGGGAGCAGCGGGGAGACAGGAGAGGTCTGCTGCGCCATGTGGGAAGCTCCCTGGCCGGGAATCGAACTCGTGCTGCAGTGGCTGCAGATAGCTTCATAGTGCTGTTACTTAACCCCTGCACCACCAGGACGGCCCCCTAGGCTCTATCTTCATATCTCTATTTATAAGGTCTGTTCACTGAGAAGCCCTGGGGATAGTAAAACCCCCAAAGCAGCAATGAACTGCCCTTTGTTCAGCTTCTGGTTTCCTGTTCTCTACAAAAAGGAACCGGTGCTCCTTCCAGCAACAACCGGTTGTGAAGTGAGATACAGAAAAGACCAAATGCACCTGCAATATTTTGTTGTTCCAGGAAGCGAGGGCAGGCTCAGTGAGTGATATGGGGCTGATCCCTGGATACATGAGACAATCCACAGGGGCTCCCCTTGAGAAAATAAGGGATTAAAGAAGTAGCTCACCATCAAAAAGGACTTACCCATCGCAACAAACATTCCTCTATGACTCAATGAAAAATATGGTGGTTGGGCCTCCCTGGTGCCACAACGGGGTAAGTCTCAGCCTCTGAAGCTATCAGCAGCCACTGCAGCACAAGTTTGAGCCCCAGCCAGGGAGCTTCCCACATGGCGCAGCAGACCTCTCCTGTCTCCCCGCTGCTCCCCTCAGCAGTGTATTTCAGTGGATCTGCCTGTTCTGCTCCCCACTCTGTCTCTGGGGAATACTCTCACCCGCCTACAACCCAGCTTGTATGCACAAACAAATAAATCTTGAAAAAAATATGGTGGTGGCCAAAGGGGAAGGGGGAGGGGCTGGAGGAACAAGTGGGGGGGGTCAGTCTGATAATGGGAGGGGCACTAGGACTTCCATGGTGGGTGAAGTGAGCCTTTTACATATATCTATATACAATTCATATAATGTTGCAAATCAATGGCACATCAATAAAACTTCATTTACAAAAATAAACAAGCCATCCAAATAAATAATGTTGAGCACCCGAAGAAAGAATTCAGTAATTGTAGCCCCAATGCCAACTCCTGGCATAAAACAGGAAACTGTGAGTCCACACAGATATAAATGAAAATGAGGGGCCTCCTTGGTGGCGCAGGGGTTAAAGTCTCAGTGCTATCAAGCTATTTCCAGCTACTGTGGCCTGAGTTCAATCTCCAGCCAAGAAGCTGACCCACATGGCACAGCAGACTTCTCCTGCCTCGCCCGCTGCTCCCCTCAGCAGTATTTCAGTAGATCTGCCTGTTCTGCTCCCCACTCTGTCTCTGGCGAACCCTCTCACCGCCCCACGCCTCTGGCCTGTACCCCAGCTTGTATGCATAAGTAAACAAATCTTAAAAAAAAAGATTTTAAAAATAAGATTGTGGAAATAAGCCAGGAGGAAAAAGAAAAACACTGAATGGTATCACTTATAGGAGGAATATAAAGCCAAACGAGAAATCAGAAGAAAATAGCACACAAATCAAAAATAAAAACAAAAACTAGCAGGTAACCACAAATAAGAGACATTCTGTAGGGGAGGGGGAGGAAGAGAGACCAAAATAGGAGAGAAAAGAGCACAAGGGACTATGGTGATAGTTCAGGGTGAAATGGTGGTGGGAAACTTACGGGGTGGGGGTGGGGATACATAATAATGTAAAAGATATAAATTAAATAAAATCAAATTTTAAAAAACAAAGTCAAAATAAATAAATAAACATGAAAAAAATAAAAAGAAGATTGTGATCACTGCAAAGTTAGAGATTATTATTTAAAGCACAGACTTTGCATGGCAAATGAAACTCCTCAAGCAGTCCCCAAAGTGATAAATGAATGAGATATCTGCAGCTCACATTCAAAGGGCTCATTTGTAAAGGGCTCATTTGTAACATATAAGAACTAGTGGAATTGTGCAGCAAAAGATCAACAAACGAATACAAACATAGGCAAAGTATAAACACACAAAGGTCCCTGAGAAGGGCAGTCACATGACTTGTAAAGCTATAAAAAGATAATGGCTTGAGCTGACAAAAAGAGAAAGGTAGATGAAGGTCATACTTCAATACCGTATCCCCGTATCAGATTGGCAAAGATCCTGAAGTCTCATAAGATACCGTGGTAAGGAAGGCATGTGTGACTTAGAGGCAAGAATCCAAACTGGAGCTACTTTCATCAAAGGTAATTTTGCAAAATCAACAATATTGCAAATGTATCCTTTGACCCAACAAGTTACACACACACACCCCATGAGAAATATCGATGATATAGCTCTATGTTATATATACGTCATAAAGCATGTGTGGCTATAGTGTATACTATACAAATAAATGTAAATATAAGAAAATGAACTTGGAGCCATCCCAGTCTGGGCAAGGTAATAAATAGTAGAAGGCTGCTGAAGGTCAAGTGTCAACATTTGTCCAAGAGTCCATCTGCGTGTGTGTGTGTGTGTGGGTGTGTGTGTGGGTGTGTGTGTATCTTCCAAATGAAATATTTACAAGGTAGTTCACTGTAGCATTCTTAGGTGTGGCAAGAGTTTGGAAACAACTCACGTGTCCAACAAAAAGAGCCATATTTGGGAAGGTATAGAGCAGCCAACCAACAGGACACCGTGGTACTGTCTACAATAACGACATGTCCACAGCTATTCAGATAGAGTCCCAAGAGAAAGCATTTGGTGACGGAAAAATCAAGGACCAAAGCTGACTCTTTCATGCCTCTGTGTGCTTCCTTCCTGCTACAGCTTCTGTTTTGTCCTCTTACACACCTGTAACATGGCAGGGCCTCTCTGGTGGCTCAGGGGTTAAGTCTCAGCTTATGAAGCTATTCCAGCCACTGCAGAACAAGTTCATCCTCAGCCAGGGAGCCTCCCACATGGCACAGCAGACCTCTCCTGTCTCCCCTCTGCTCCCCTCAGCAGTCTATTTCAGTCGATCTGCCTGTTCTGCTCCCCACTCTATCTCTGGTGAATGAAGGGCAATTAAGACATCCATAGGCCTGGGAAAAAGCCCGCTAAAGACGGCCGGGGAATTAGCCCACCAGAGAATTTACGGCCTGTCGGGATGGCACCAGAGATCCTAACTGCTACATTTGCTTCTGTACATCTGCTTTGCTTAAGATAAGGCTAATGTATGTTTTTCTTAGGATAGGGTAGTGGTATGGATAAACATAACTAGTATGGTTAAGAAAGTATATAAGCTGTGTGTAAAAACAAAACGGGGCCTTTGAGTCCCTTTGGCTCAAGGGTCCTCAGCTGAGCTAATAAACTCTATCTATACCCTACTCTGTCTCCTGTCCTCTGGTGTCCGTGACGGCCTAACAGTGAATCCTCTCACACCCCCACCCCATACCTCTGGCCTATACCCCCAGCTCTTGTATGATAAATAGATAAATCTTAAAAAAAACAAACAAAACAACAGACTGTTTCATTACATTGTTACAGGGCAACCCCAAAGGGAAACTGGGGGCCTGGGTGTGAGTCGTCACCCGCGTACTTAAAAACTCAGGACAAGTCTCAAGGGCAGGCGCCCAGCGACAGGTTAATAAAAGATTCATTTACCAGGGAAATGGGAAGAGGGAAGCACAGAGAGGGAAGGAGACTAATTGGTGAGTGTGTCTTACCAATCGTCTGAGCGGCGACCCTGGGCGCTGACTTGAGGCAGGCACGACCCAGCCCCTGCAGCCCAGCCACGTTGGGCTTCAACCAAACATGGCTGCTTAACCCCGCCCCGAGTTCCCAGCAGCCCCCACTGCATGAAGTCAAGTGTCATGGCAGGTCCCTGCCTGTGGGATCTCTTTGGCGTGGAGGCGGGGTGGGGTTCGTTCAGGACATACTGCTCCCCCAACACCACCTCAATTCTCATTTCTAATCTTTCAAAAAATTGTCTCAGGACGCTTGAAGTGTTCATTGCATAGTAGTCCGTATTGCGGTTCTTAAGTTCCGCTCCTTAGAGAGGTAAATTGGGATTTCCAAATCGCACAAAGGTTTTCAATTCAACTGAAAACAGACCAGGTGACTGGGTCCATTGAGAAAAGTCGAATTACACCAGGTATTTTGAATGAAGGGGAATTGGTCGCCCAGTTACTAGGAGACAGCAACGCTGACCGAGGGTGGAGGTAGTAGTTATCAGAATCAGCTCACTCTTTTTTTTAAAGCTTTATTTTTATTTATTTATGCATACAAGAACTGGGGTGCAGGCCAGAGGTGCGGTGGGGTGTGTGTGTGAGAGAGGATTCACCAGAGACAGAGTGGGGAGCAGCAAGCAAGACAGGAGAGGTCTGCTGGGCCATGTGGGAAGCGCCCTGGCCAGTGATCGAACTCTGTGCTGCAGTGGCTGGCAGTAGCTTGATAGTGCTGAGACTTTAACCCCTGTGCCACCAGGGAGGCCCCAGCTCACTCTTGGAGGAGCGACCCAGAGGGGGATGCTCACACCCACAGAGGATGCTGGTGCTGTGACCTTTAAAACAATGTGACCCCTGGGGCTAGTCCTTTGGGTCGAGGGGCTGGAAAGCTCCCAGCTAATGGCGTGCAGCTGGTTGGGGCTGGAAGGGCCAAGAGTAACTGAAAATTAGAACCATCACTGCCCATGGTTCCGGCAAGATGCAGGCTGGAATGCAGGTTGAGAAGTCCCTTGCCCTCCTGGTGTCCATGGGCCTCCTGCCAGGGCCTCCCTGCCACTCTCCTTGTTTGTTAAAGGTGTCAGAGGCGCCTTCATTTAAAAGCTACATCAGCACAGACTCATCAGCACAGCCGAGAGAGGGGCTGCCCCGGGCCTGGGCGCAGCAGCTGCCAATCATCTGTCTCCCAGCCTGTCACAGCGACATGGGACTCAGGGCACAACCGAGCACTCTGTGCCAACTGCTGTGGGCAAGAAAGAAACCACCGAAATCAGTTCACACCTTGTCGTGGTCTCGACAAAGTCCTCCTGGTAAGCATCAGCTTGGGAGGGAGCCCAGGAGCCTGGCTCCTCAACCATCCACATGTTCGTTCAGCTGCAGGTAGTGGGTGATCAAAATCTAATCTCTTCCAGGCCAGAAAAATCACAGGAAGTATCAGGATGGTTGAATCCAATCCTCGGTGTGAGGCAGGTGTCAGAGAAACGCGGCTCCATCCGTGGCCCCAGCCCTTTGGTGACCAGTTCGAAGGAAGGAAATGGTCTGTGTGGGTGTCACTGGGGTCCTGTTTGTCAGCCCTTGAAGACAGTTAAAGCATTTGTGAGAATCTGGTGACATCCCTGTTTTTCTTCTATTCCAGGCACTTAACTCATTTCGAGGATTCTGAGTTCCCAGACTTGTGAAAAGTTCATTGACTAAATTTGCAATTCATGTTCCAATGTTTGGGGGAAATCTAACATTGTGAAATTCATCACAGCTTGCTATTTTTATCTGTGGAAGTCCTCTGTGAGTGTTTAGAGAAGAGATGACTGTTTAAAAATGGATTAATCATTACCAGAAACCAAATAGTTGTCAATTTGTCGGTACACAAAAGCTCTTTTGACATAAAATATCTCGCCACAACCGTCTCAACACGTGGTTGGACTTTCAGGGGGATCTCTACCTTATCTGTGATATGAAAATTAACTCAAATTAAATCGATGATTGAAGTTTTAGAAGCAAGTTCTTAGAGAGCAACAAAGGGGTAAATTCCATGACATTAAATTTGGCCAAAATCAAATTTGGCCATCCCCCATTTTGGAGATGTGCAGAAAGCAAAAGTAACAGGTTTCCCTGGTGGTGCAGGGGTTAAGTCTCAGCACTATGAAGCTATCAGCAGCCACTGCAGCACGAATTTGATCCCTAGCCAGGGAGCTTCCCACAAGGCACAGTAGACCTCTCCTGTCTCGCCTGCTGCTCCCCTCAGCAGTGTATTTCAGTCTGCCTGTTCTGCTCCCCACTTTGGTAAACTCTCTCACCCCCACCCCCGCACCTTTGGCCTACACCCTGGTTCTTGTGTGCATAAATACATTTTAAACAATATATCTTAAAAAAAAAACAAACCCATAATTCTGGTTGCTGCAGCTGGCAAGATTTCATCTTTTTTCATAGGTGAGTAGTATTCCAACGTGCATACACACCACATCTTGACCCACTCATTCATGGGTGGGCACTTGGATTATTTGCAACTCCTGGCTGTGGTAAAGAACACTGTGATGCATTTTAACTCTTTTTTGACATGCAGTGCAGTGCATGAAATGCATTCATGTTGCTGTGCAAACCTCACCATTAAGTATCTCCAGAACCTGTTTGTCTCCCCATGCTGAAGCCCTGTCCTGGTAAAATACCTCCCTGTTCCCTCTGCCTCCCAACACCCGCCCCCACCATTTCCACTTCGACTTTCTATGCATTTTACTACTTGAAATACCTGATGTGAGTCATGGACAAGGTCAAAATCAAAATGAAGGTCAAACCACACAGCATTTGACCTTGCAAGTCTGGTTTCTTTGTGCTTAGCAGAATGTGTTTCAGGTTGTATCAGAACCTTCTTCCGTTGTAAGGCTGTGGGTGGTGGGTGGAATTTTCAACACCGGACTTTCACTAAAGTGGCGGCTTTTGAGTTCCACAGGGACCTGAGGCTTTTACCTAGAAACACGGGCCCCTGTAACCGTGTCAGCAGATTCCAGGAAACCCGTTCCAGTCCTGCTCCTTTCTGAGTTTCACTTCCTCCTATTCTCCTCTTCCCGCCCATCTCCCCTCCTCTCTTCCTTTTCCTTTTCTTTGTTTTTGTTGTAGTTGTTGGGGGCCGGGAGAGGGCTGGAGATTTCTCTTTCTTCTTTTGAGCTCATCCATGAATGTCAGAAGGATGTTTGGAAAAAGGCAAGATAGTAAGGGTAGCAACCTATTAGAAGTAACTTTTCTTTTGTTTCTCTTTTTATTGATGTACATTAAATAGGCTTCAGGAATGCAGCCTTTTAAATCCACACCTGTATATATTGCTTTATGTTCACCACCAGAATTCTAGGAGTAGGGTCTGGTAAAAAGTAAAAAGTTTTACCTGGTGGCCTAGGGGTTAAGTCTCAGAGCTATCACTCCCAGGGCCTGAGTTCAATCCCCTGCCAGGGAGATTTTCTATATCTAAAAATAAGATATGGGGCCTCCCTGGTGTCGCAACGGGTTAAGTCTCAGCACTATGAAGCTATGCAGAGCCACTGCAGCACGAGTTCGATCCCCGGCCAGGGAGCTTCCCACATGGCACAGAATACCTCTCCTGTCTCAGCCGCTGCTGCCCTCAGCAGTGTATTTCAGTGGATCTGCCTGTTCTGCTCCCCACGCTGTCTCTAGTGAGTCCTCTCACACACACCCCCACCTCGGGCCTACACCCCAGTTCTTATATGCATAAATAAAGAAATCTTAAAAAATAAAAAATACCCCAAGCAGGGCAATTAAAAGAACAGCTCACAAACCACATCTTCCACGAAAGTAACTGACAATGGAGTCCCACTAACCCAAAACATGAGGATGGCGCGGAACCAGCAGCAGTAAAAGGAAGATGAGGAAACCAGCAACGTGCTGTGGACTCTGTGAGAAAACCTAAGAACAGCGGTCAAGTCCTGTGTGGAGGGGAGGGTGAGGGAGGGAGACAGAGAGAGAGAAAGGGGCGCTTCAAGGGCTTTACTTAGTAGGTGGAAGTAAGGGCTGTGTGGAGGCGGGAAGGTGCTGGCGTCTCAGAGTCCCTGAAAGGATGGGCAGAATGTCTTTTGGAAGTGCAAAGCGCCATTCTTTCTGTAATGAGTATTCTTTTTCCTATTTAAACATTTTTTCTCCAACTTCACTAATTTGCCAGTCGCTGACATAGCAACGTAATTTGGAGAATGCAGTGTCACAGTTGCACTTGAGCACAGATTCCATGCACCCTCTTAAGCACCTATGCCTGAAAATCAGTTCCTTGAATAACTTAGGGCTCAAGTGCCGACGCCCAGTCCGTGGACATCCGCTGCTGACTTTGGCCTCATCCAAAACTACAGTGGTTCTTGGGTTCAGGGCCTCCTCGGACACCAGAATCTGTGGATGCTCAAGTTCCTTGCAGACCACCTTCCATTTGGGAGGTTTTGTGAGAGTGTGGTCCCCATAGAAAGGGGAGCTTCCAGAGTCCCTGCCCCGCCCATGGAAGGGGCAGCTGAGTGGGGAGAAGCTCAAGAAGAGGATGAAGAAGTGGAGAGAGATGGGGAAGAAGACTGAAGGAGGTGCATGGAGCAGAAAGGCATGAGAAGAAGAAACCACACTTGCTTCTAGGCCTTGGACTTTTACCAGGGACTTGGGGCACGTGGAAAGAGGCACTTGAAGGAGACCTGGGTGAGAGACCCGTGGAGAGGCTGACAATGGCAGCCCTTTCTTGCCTTGGATTTTGACTTTGCTGTTTTCCTTCCAGACTGGCCTGGCCCCATCTGCCCCTTTCCTATGGGTCCCCACCAGAAGGGGCCTTAGACTTGTGGCCAACTTTTGGGCCTCAGTGTCCCTGCTTTGGGCCAACCCTGTTTGGCTGGGCATTTACTCGTGAGGGCATGGGTAACTGTGGGTGTTTCATTTGGAAACTATTTTATTTTATTATTTTTTTAAAGGGTTTATTTATTTATTTATTTATTTAGATTTATTTTTTATTTATACATACAAGCTGGGGTACAGGCCAGGGGCGTGGGGTGGCGAGAGGGTTCACCAGAGACAGAGCGGGGAGCAGAACAGGCAGATCAGAAATACACTGCTGAGGGGAGCAGCGGGCAAGGCGGGAGAGGTCTGCCGCACCTTGTGGGACTCTCCCCGGCCGGGCGTCGAACTCGCGTCGCCGCTGCCGACAGCTCCACAGCGCAACGCTTAACCGCTGCGCCACCGGGGAGGCCCTGGAAACTATTTTAACTATGTTTTTTCTCTTCTCTTTATTGCACAGTAATTGTATTAAAGTTCTTTTCCTTTGAAGGACTTACTCCAGTATGTTTTGTCTTGATGTGGCAGATGGCAGAACCCATATAGAGCAGACAGGTTTGGGGGTCTTGGGGTGCCCCTCACCATGTCCTGTAACAGTTACACATTGTTAAAGCCAACCAGCCTGCATTGGTCACTGGTTGACTCAGCAGTTGTGAAACTGGCTATGTGGACCTACAACTCTCCCAGCTCGAGTGCAGTTGTCCAGGAACCACTGCACACCTCACAGTTAACACAGTGTAAATGGCAGGTGCACATGAACTTGTTTATCCTTTGCCAGAGTAGTGAGTCTTAATGCCTGCGTCTTGTTCTGCTGCATAAGCATCCTTTCTTTCCAGTGGGTCAGGGCAGAGCTGCCTTCTAGTGAAAACAAATAGAAGCCAAACCCAGACTGAGCTTGATGGGACCTGTGCGGATAGAAGGTGAGAAGGCTCAGCTGCTGGTGGGGGAGGATCAGAGGAGGCAGATCTCCTGAACTATTTAGTGGTGAGGTGCCCTGTCTGAGAGGTTGGATTTTTAATGCCATAGGAGAACAACAAAGAGTAAACTTTAAGAATGGGTAAATCTGGGCCTCCCTGGTGGCGTAAGGGATTAAGTCGCAGCACTGTGAAGCTATACAGAGTCATTGCACACACCCCACCCCCGCCCCAGTTCGATCCCCGGCCAGGGAGATTCCCACACGGCACAGCAGACCTCTCCTGTCTCCCCCGCTGCTCCCCTCAGCAGTGTACTTCAGTGAATCTGCCTGTCCTGCTCCCCACTCTGTCTCTGGTGAATCCTTTCACCCCACCCCCACACCTCTGGCCTATACCCTAGCTTGTATGCATAAATAAATAAATTAAAAAAAAAAGAACTGGGAAATATGCCCTGACTGAGGAAATTCCTAAATGAACTTCCATGTAAAGTTGAGACCAGTGTGGTGGTGATGGGCAGTGAGATCGATAGTGTCCCCCCAGAATGCCTGTCTGCCTGGACTTGCCAACCTTGACCTTGTTTGCAAAGTGTGTCTCTGCAGCTGTAATCAGGTTAAGATTGGCACGTGGTGGCTGGTGCCGGGACCTTTGGTAGGCGGCGTGTATCCGGTAACCTTGGAACCGAAACAGTGTTATAAGCTTGTCTCACCTCCATAAAAAGATGAGGTCATACCGGATTAGCTTGTCCCTAGATTTTATGACCAGTGTACTTTTAATAAGAGGTGTATTAAAACCTAACACTATTGAGGCAGAAACTATGAGCTCTGCAGTGTTTGTAACAGTCAGGACGCCGGAGCGGCCCAAATGCCCATCACAGAGGGCTGCATGGAGGAGATGGCACCTATTCACACTCTGGACAGATGAAAAGTTGCCATTTACAGCAAAATGGTGGGGCACCGGAGAGTGAGGTGGCGTATCAAGCAGGTCAGAATGTCCAGAAAAAGGCTGGATATTTACACAGCAAATGATTGGACAAAAGAAAACACGAGATATAAAAATGAACAGATATGAACAAACGTGGTGAGAACGCTTAGATTAAGAGGGTGGGGGAGGGAGGAAGGGACGACGGATATGGTGGGGGACATCATCATCATTGTTAAAAATAAATGAAATGGAAGGAAAGAAAGAAGTTTGACCACACGTACAGAGGGGGAGTGTCTCGTGCCCAAGAGGCAAGGGCCAGCGGCATCAGCTGGGAGAGGAAGGTTCTTCCTTCAGCTTCCAAAGAGAGCACTGCCCTGCCCCTCTCATCTCTGTCTTTATGAATTTGCCTGCTCCCCCAGAATTTTCTATTCAATAGATTCAGAGTCCAGATGTGCTTTTCTTTTCTTTCTTTTTTTAAAAAAGATTTATTTATTTATGAATACAAGAACCGGGGTCTAGGCAAGAGGTGCAGGGCGGGTGAGAGGATTCACCAGAGACAGTGGGGAGCAGAACAGGTAGATCTATTGACGTACACTGTTGAGGGGAGCAGCGGGGAGACAGGAGAGGTCTGCTGCGCCATGTGGGAAGCTCCCTGGCCGGGGATTGAACTCGTGCTACAGTGGCTCTGGATAGCTTCATAGGCTGAGACTTAACCTGTTGCACCACCAGGGAGGCCCAAGAATGTGCTTTTCTAATAAGTTCCCAGATGCTGCTGCTGTTGCTCCAGGAACACACTTGAGAACCCCACTTTAGGGGCCTCCCTGGTGGTGGAAGGGGAATAACAAGGCCAGTCCTGTTAAAGAGTATGGATAGTCCAGCGTCCCTGGAGATGCCTGAGTGGGGCAGAAAACTGAGCTCAGGGAGAAGCTAGGACCTCTGATAGCCTAATATTGAGGGGGGAAGAGTGGGGACTTTGGGGGTCAATGAAGAGGTGAAAACAGATCCCGTTCCCTTCCACAAACATTCACATACGCTCACTCCAATCCTCTTCTCAGACACTTTATTGTTCCAAGTAAGAAAAATAAAAAATAAATAACATAAATAACCCAATAAATAAAGAGGAGAGTTAATAATAAAGAGGCTGTGGCTTCAGGAAGTGTAGCTAGGACTTCCGCCCTGGGAAGGCCCCACCATACTCAGCGGGTCTGAGGAGCCAACGTCAGGAGGTCTGGGGGCCAAGACCCCCGGAGGGTCTGTAGGGGCTGGGGGCAGGCCTGGCAGTGGCAGGAATCGGGAAGGTCCCCGAGAGGCCGGATCCCAGGATGGGGAGCTGTGTGGCGGCAGGCGGAGTGGGATGCCCAGGGCCTCTGACCGGTAAATGTTGTATCCATCCTCGAGAAGCAGCTCCCTGAAACTGCAGGCCTCAGGGTCGAAACGGAGCTGAGGGCACAAGAACACAGCTCAGACTCATGGACTATCTCTGCAGCTTCCTCCCCCAGACCCAGGGGTCCAGGCCCCCAGCCCCTCTCCCAGCATGCAAAACTAGAAAAACAGGCTCCTCATTTCGCCCATAACACCTCTCTGTCTCCACCTCACTGAGAGGAGCATTCAAGTCCAGGGACTAGTTAAAACTCTCCACGGCCAGGCAGGGGTGTCCGGCTACCACTCAGGGTCCTGGCCCATTACAGGCCTTGACTCCCCTCAGGGACCCTGTGCCCAGCATGAGCCAGGCACGTGGGAGCGCATGTGGGGGTAAGCAGGCCTTATAAGTCACCAGAGTCTATCTGTCAGGCCACCAGCCATTTACAGGCCAGTGACCTGGGGCTTGGGGGCTGCAGTGTCCCAACCAGAGCCTCAGTTTCCTCTTCCTGAAAACATAGGGAGCAACAGCGTTTACCTGCAGGGGTTTCTGGGAGGGCGGAGGGGCAGGCAAAAGATCATAAACCTAAGCCTGACCAAGGTGTCCCCGAGAGGGAAGATGGTGGAAGGAAGGGTGGAGGGCAAGGAGGGGCACCCTAGTAGCTCACCGAGCCGTACAGTGTCCCGTCGGGGCCCTGGCACAGGAACCTGGATGTCCTCACGCCAAATATTTGAATGACCCCTGGCTTCAGGGCTTTTAGTTCCAGGAGACCTGAGGGGAGAAAGTGGCTGTGGACCCGGAGGCTCTTCTCCTGGCACCCTCCCTGCATCAGCCTGGAGTCCAGGCCCCCTCAGAGCTAGGATTCCGACCCCCACTTTTCCTCCCTCAGCCCCGGGAATCCAGGCCCCCAGCCGCTCTGCGCTCAGGGCAGGCCCAAGCCCAGTCCCCACACTCACTTTCTGCACTCCTGCGGGCAGCTCCCACCACTGTGCCGTCGGCCCTGATCTCCAAGTGGGCCTCTGTCTGCTGGGCATCGTCTGTGTAGAGGTACCGATGCCGGACTTGGCCTCCGAATTGGAGGAGGGGACTGGAGTCAGGGATGGGGTGTGCCCGGGAGGCCCCCAGCAGCAGGGCAGCCAGCACTGGGACCCAGAGGCCCTGGAGTGCAGACCTGGTCCCGGTCCAGTCCATCAAGGGCTCAAGTTCGCAGGTGAGTTCCGGGGTCTGAGCAGTGAAGTGCCCAAGAATATAGATTCAGTTTCGGATCCAACTTGGCTGGGAGAGCAGATTCGCAGTGGCCGATCCGGTCACCTAGAGGCCTGGGTCCTCCTGTACGTGGATTCCCAGCAGACAGCACACCAAGTCTCTCGGGATGGATGCAGAAGGTCCAGAATTTATATCTAGACAGACCCGCCCAATCACCTTCTCCACGCCTGACACATGATATTTGACCCACTTGGCAGCAGCTGGGATTCCACCGTGGCCAGGTCAGTCTGAACGGGTGATGCAATCAGGGGGTCCTTTCATCTGGGGACCTGGACTCTCTGCTCTGAGGGATCAGGGAATGAGCATCTGACTAGCTGGAACCAGGGAGAAAGTGGTGGGGGGAAGTGGGCAGAGTCCCTGGTGTGAGGGAGGAGGAGGCTGGGATCTGAGGGGCGAGGGGGCTAGGGCCTGGACTCCCAGGTCTGAGAAAAGCCTCTTCCCCTGGAGGGGTGATGCAGATTGTTCCTCACTACTAGAATGTTCGAACCCCACTTGAGTCAGACGCTGTGGTTCCTTGACTGGCAGGACAGCAGCGGCTCCACGTGACAGAAGAGGCCTCAAAGGTGTCCGGTGTCCTGGCCTGTCAGCCTCTCTCGGGCAAGAATCAGCCTCAGCCTCACCCACCCCTGCCCTGGGGCCCAGACACAGAATGTCCCAGGCTCTTCTCCCTTATACAATCCCCGTGTTCCTTTCGCTAGAGAAGCTGCTCCAGGCCCAGAGAGTAGTAGCTCCCAAGACAGCCAGGGAGGGGGGATGGGAAATTCTGACTCAGGGTTGGCAACTAGCCAGACTCTGGAGCGGGGAGGTTAGTCCATGTGTCCCGGGAACAAGCGGGTGGGCAATTTCCTGCAGTCCCTTGGAGTGCAGAATGGACAGCGGGTCTCAGTGAGGAGGGGCCTGGACTCCTGGCTCTGAGGGTGGACAGTCTGGGGCTTCAAAGTCCTGAGTCCATACAATTTCTGGCCAAGTCAAATGCTTGAGTCTTTGACCTTGACATGTGGAAAGACAATGATCAGACTTTGGGGCCAGGCTTGGGAGTGGGACTGGGCAGCAGCCTCCATAATGGAAACAGCCCAAGAGCTGAGAGCAGAGGCCTAAGCGTCCGGCCTGGGGCGCAGCCTCCGAGTGAAGAAGGGAAGTCTCCTCCATTCCGGCTCAGTCCGCCCCCCACCCCCTTCCTCCTCCTCCTCGGGCCAGGCAGCCTCTAGGAAGTAGCAGCTTAGAAAGTCAGGCATTGGCCCTAGAATTCCCCCAAAAGAGGAAGTTGGGGGAGGGGCTCTGGACTTCCCGGGTGGACACGGAGGCATGGGGGACCTGTCACCCCTGGTGGGCTCGGGGCCACTTTCAGGATGGAGGCGCTCATGCCCCGCCCGAGAGCGAGGGAGGCCTCCCCTCCGCTGCGGGAGCTGCCGGGCAAACAAGTTGTGCCTGCCCATTCGCAGGGCAGGCGCGAGGATCGCCCGCCGGGTCTGGCCCGGGAGTCGGGAGTCGGCCCAGAGGCCGGGGCGCGGCCGGACGCGGCGCTTCCAGGTACCGTCAGCGCAGGTGCCGGAGAGGGGCAAGACGAAGGCCCCGGACTCCTGAATCCAGGCCGACAGCTGCGCGCCAGGTCTCCAAGTTCAAGGACCGATGAGGCCGCGAGGACGCCAGGTAGGCCGCCCCGGCTGAGCCTCCTCGCTCAGGGACCTCATGGGCAGGGGCGAGGCGGAGAGGGCCGGGATGCGGACCTCCAGATCTCTGGGGGAGATGGGAGAGGGGGGAGGAAGCCGCCACCATAGCCCCGGCTCCCGGGCTTGGCGCCAGGGAAGGGGCG
The DNA here is from genome assembly GCA_004024925.1 of Scalopus aquaticus. Lineage (NCBI taxonomy): Eukaryota > Metazoa > Chordata > Mammalia > Eulipotyphla > Talpidae > Scalopus > Scalopus aquaticus. Next base: position 46,382 of record PVIJ01012464.1, read on the forward strand.
GGCTCAGTCTGGAAGTTACCTGGCTGGCCCGGGCAGGGCGGAGGCTGCGAATCTCAGACCGCGCCCCTTTCACCCCACCTGGAAGCCTTGCCCCCTGTGGCGGGAGGCGGCGGTCGGGCCTGGCAACCTGGAGCGGGGGTTCCGGGGGCGGCCGGATGCAGGCGGCCTTTTCGGACTGCGCGCCGCGGCCACGCCAAGCCCGTCGTGGGTCTGCTCCTCATCCGCCGCTCAGGTGAGTGGGAACCGCCATGCCTGGGACTCAGGCACCGCGGCCATCGGTTCCCGGAGGCCCATCTCCCACCTCTAACCCAAGGCCCAGGGAAATCTCTTCCAGCCCCACCCCCTACTGCTCCTAAAGCACTTGGGATCCCCCAGTCAATCCCGGGGCTCCCAGCCTGCAGGGCTCCCCGTAGCTTCCGGTGAGGAATCTGCCCCTGACACTCAAGCACCCCTGAGAAAGGAGTTGGTGTAACTGTGGGGAGATGTGCGGGTCCTGGAACGTTGCACTATGGAAAACACCAGTTTACAGCCTCTGAAACAACAAGCTCCTGCTTCTCTTCCCTCAGATCCAGGAGTCCTGAATACAGATCCCCTTTTCCCTGAGACCCTGAGTTCAGTCCCTGGGAGGGAGCATCCTAGACCCCAGGCTTCTGTTCCCTGCCCTTTGACCCAAGCCCCCGCCCCTCACCCCGCCCCAGGCTCTGGAGCATCTGCTAATTCACTTTTCCTCCCACAGCCATGTGGACCCCCAGCCGCCGGCACCTCTGTCTGGCCTTCCTGCTCGCCTGCGTTCTGTCCCTTGTCTTCTTCCTCCACATCCACGAAGCCCTCCTCTACAGTAGCCTGGACCTGTTGGCCCTGTGTCCGTGCAGCAGGACACCCTCGGTGGCCATCTTCTGCCTGTCAGGCACACCGAAGACCGCCAACAGCTCCCTCTCCTGTCTCGAACCCCCTGCCTACCCCTCAGGAACCTGGACGATCCAACCAGATGGCCGGTTCGGTAATCAGATGGGGCAGTACGCCACTCTGCTGGCCCTGGCCCAGCTCAACGGCCGCCGGGCCTTCATCCTGCCTGCCATGCATGCCACCCTGGCCCCCGTGTTCCGCATCTCCCTCCCAGTGCTGGCCCCCGAGGTGGACAGGTACACGCCCTGGCGGAAGCTGGAGCTCCACGACTGGATGTCGGAAGAGTACGCCCACTTGGAGGACCTTGTGCTGAAGCTCACCGGCTTCCCCTGCTCCTGGACCTTCTTCCATCACCTCCGCGAGCGGATCCGCAGCGAGTTCACCCTGCACGAGCACCTGCGGCAGGAGGCCCAGCGTTTCCTGGGTCAGCTGCGCCTGGGCCGCACAGGAGACCGGCCACGCACCTTCGTGGGTGTCCACGTGCGCCGGGGAGACTACCTGCAGGTCATGCCCCGGCGCTGGAAGGGTGTGGTGGGTGACCGTGCCTACCTCCAGCAGGCCATGGACTGGTTCCGCACACGCCACGAAGCCCCCATCTTCGTGGTCACCAGCAATGGCATGCAGTGGTGCCGAGAAAACATCGATAGCTCCCAGGGGGATGTGGTCTTTGCTGGCAACGGCTACGAAGGGTCCCCAGGGAAGGATTTTGCCCTGCTCACGCAGTGCAACCACACCATCATGACCATTGGCACCTTTGGCTTCTGGGCTGCATACCTGGCAGGTGGAGACACTGTGTACCTGGCCAACTTCACCCTGCCCGACTCCAACTTCCTGAAGATCTTTAAGCCAGAGGCAGCCTTCCTCCCGGAGTGGGTGGGTATCAATGCAGACTTGTCTCCACTCCGTTTGGGCTTTATCTAGAGGAGATGTTTCTCCTGCTCTGGTTCCCAAGGAACCCATAGGTGTTGCAGAGCAAGGGCTCACCGATGCCCCATCTGCGTTTCTGGAGTGACTCCAGAAGGGGGATTTGCTCTCCAGAGACTGCTTCAAATGCCAGTGAAGACCTTTCCAGGGCCCTTGCAGACCAGATGGGGTCTGGCTTACCAGACAGCTTCAGAAAAGAATCTCACGAAGGCATAGCCCCAGGCTCAGTGTCTCACCATTGCCAGCAAGGCAGAGACGAGAGGCAGACTTTGTAGCAGGGGTGCTAGGAGTGAGTAGGACCTGGCTGTACAACTGCGTAACCCTTGGGGGGAAAACCACAAAGACTTTTTCCGGGAGAAGGATGGCTGCAGAAAGGCTGCCATTTCTGGAGCAAGACTTTCTAGAAATTCTGGGACCCTTTGGTGTTTCAGGTCGAAAACTCCAGACAGTTGCATGTGTCAAAAATCACCAGAGACAGTTGCATGCTGCATGCGTTGGCTCTGAATTTGGGTTCCGTCTTCTCATGAAGGAAGTTTCCTTCAGCACATTTGGGCTGCTTGAAGGGGGAGGTTGTCATTTTCTAGAAGTTAGTTCCCTAATGTGCCCTCTGGGCTTGCAGAAAGTCACAGGTGTCCCTGGCCAACCATTGTCTGACCTTGAATTCACAGAACCCTTTATGTGGCTTCTGACAAGTCGGGAAGGAAAGGATCCAAAGGTATACAGACCACAGAGCTAGCTTCAAACCCAGGCAAGAGCACAGGGTCTGACCTAGAATTGGATTCTTGACTCATTTTGGGAGTCCCTTGATATTTCTTAAGAGTGAAGGAAGAGACTTTTTTTTTTTTTTTTTGGTATAGAAGAACTGGGGTGTAGGCCAGAGGTATGGGGAAGAGTGGGGATGAGAGGAGCAGAACAGGTGGATCCTCTGAAACACACCGCCAAGGGGAGCAGTGGGTGAGACAGGAAAGGTCTGCCACAGCATATGTGGGTTAGCTCCCCAGCCGGGGATTGAACGCAGGCTACATCGGTGACAGTGCTGAGACTCAACCCCTAGGCCACCAGGAAGGTCCAGAAGGACACTTTTGTTACAGTCAACTGTTCTCATCTTCCCTAAACACCCATCTAAAGAATCTAAACCCCCATGGGCCTCCCCGGTGGCGCAGCGGTTGAGCGCTGCGCTGTGGAGCTGTCGGCAGCAGCGACGCGAGTTCGACGCCCAGCCGGGAAGAATCCCACATGGTGGGGCAGACCTCTCCTGCCTCGCCCGCTGCTCCCCTCAGCAGTGTATTTCTGATCTGCCTGTTCTGC
>PVIJ01012465.1:0-49667 GCA_004024925.1 Scalopus aquaticus
TTATTTTTTCAAATCATCTCCTCATTCTCATTACCTCATTGTTCTAAAGGTAAGAAAACAGATTGAGGTACCAAGTACTAGCATCATTTTCCAATACTCCTTTACAAATCCTGCATTCAACCCATTAGTACATTTATGAACAAATATATTTCATATCTTAAAATACTTTTTCACTATACTAAATGCATCTTTCAATCTGGCATCCTCTAGAAACTCTTAACATTGACAATATTGATATATTGACTTGAATAAGTCCTTTTTGTGGGGAACTCTCCTGTGTATTGTGGGATGACTAACAGCATGCCTGTCTGTACCTATTAAAGATTAGTGGCACCCCTTCAAGTGCAACCCAAAATGTTTACTAACATTGCCAGTTGTCCCTTGGAGGGCAAAATCACTCCTAGTTGAGTCACTTGCTGTATATGTTTAATATTTTTCTTTTCACATAAAGTAATGATCTGACTTAAAATTGATTGAATTTGAGTCAGTAAAATATGGTTCTTGTTTAAAGTCTCCTTGCAAGCCCTAATTTTCTTGTGCTTTGCTAGTATTTTCCTTTTTTCTGCTTACTGGCCCTGTACCTTGAATGGCCTCCTACACAACAGCTCTCCAAGAGCCCGAGTCCTAGGGATAGATCAAGACTAAGCTAGAATTTAGCCTTCCTTTCCTGCTGCTTTCAACAAGAGTGATATGAATTGGCAGCAGGGACCAGATCTGTCTAGGTCAATGCTGCATTAGTGCCCAACAAATATTCCTTGAATTAATGAATGAGTTCTCATTGCTCTTTGTTACTTACGGCATGCCTTACTTCCCCTACTAAAATATGGAAACCTCCAAATCAACAATCTTACCATTCTTTGTTATTTCTGTTTAGTTTGAACACTTGCACTTAGTAAAAATCATGAACTTGTAAGTACTAGGAAAATTTTTCTCATACTATGCTTTAAAATATGTTATTGCTAAATTTGAAAGTTATGCTAATTAATATTAGGATATCCTCAGACACATCTTTTCATTAATATCATGTTTTCTGATTCATCTGGTGTGAGAGTTTGAGACCCAAGCATTAGCTTGGAATTCATTTATTCCCATTTTCCTTCTAGACATGCTCTATGGAATCAACAGATCTGGTTTTGAATATTGCCCTCCTATTACATGATCTTCAGCAATCAGTCTGCAAGATGAAGCAGTTAGTTGTTTCATCTTAAATATTGAAAAATAATTCCTATCTAATAATGTAGATGTATGAAGCCTTTAGTCACCACAAATTCTCAAAAATATAATTATTGCTTTAATTGTCCCATTGAATTAATTTAAAATCTATTAGAATACCTTGAATTAAGGTTGGTGGTGTGTTCCAGTAATCATTTCTTTTACTCTTGAATCTGCAGTTGGGGTGGCACATGGTGGGACTAGCTCATCTCCATTCTGTGCAGCATCAGTTGGGGCTGGAAAAGCCACCTCCAGGTGGCCGGCAGGTTGGTACAGACTTGTCTGGGATGTAACCAGGTTGTCAGCTGAGAGCCTTGGTTCCTCTCTACGTAGGCTTTTCTATAGAGTGGCCAGTGTCAGCATACTGTGGTAACTGTGTTACAAGAGATAGAGTCTAAGAGACAGGAAAGGGAAGCTGCAGAGTGAGCTTGGTCTCATGGCACTTGGTCTCATCGTCATAGAACCTGCTGAATTCCAAGGAAGAGGACACAGGAGACTCTGAAAGAATTAAGAATTAGTGGCAGTCTTTAATATGTAGCAGGTCATGGGTTTGATTTTGTTTTGACCCCTTAATCAGGTAAGCTATTGCTCTAAAAAAATTTTTTTAGGAATGTAGAATTTAAATACAACTAGTTGAACTAGTTTCAGGGCATACAACTGCTGTTTTAGGTAGATATTAATTTGGTAGTCATTCTCTGAATGGCATTTTACTTATAAGACTGAATGTTAAGTGGTACCCACCCTCAACTCTTTGTTATCTGTAAGAAGCTTGTTTGAATGGTTACCTGTCTTCAGTAAAGACTGCTTTTACATATTTGCTGTCATTGCATGTCTGCTTAATTAAGTTCTTTGTTGATACTGCAGTTTTTGTTTATTTTTACATCTTAGATGCAATCTGAAGAAACAAGGAAGACCTTTTAAAAACAAAAGTTACTTCTAAGTCTCCAGAGAAAGTGTAAGTAGAATGGACAGTTAATTAAACAGGAACACATTTAGGAAATGTGATCTAGACTGTAGTTGATGGTGTCAGTCTCCAGCATAAAGTCAAAGGTAGAGAAGTTTAATAAAGAAAAAAAATGTTGATTGTGGAAGAGATTGTTTTACTTAGTTTTCAAGCTCTTTCCTTTATTTGGCTTGAAATGCATTTTAGTCATTTAGGAAATATTGAAAACTTATTACCTGATAGTAAAGATATATAAAGTAAATTCTTTTTTTTTTTTTTAGATTTATTTATTTATACATACAAGCTGGGGTATAGCCCAAAGGTGTGGGGCAGCGAGAGGGTTCACCAGAGACAGAGCGGGGAGCAGAACAGGCAGATCAGAAATACACTGCTGAGGGGAGCAGCGCGAGGCAGGAGAGGTCTGCCGCACCATGTGGGATTCTCCCCCGCCTGGCGTCGAACTCACATCGCTGCTGCGGACAGCTCCACAGCGCAGTGCTTAACCGCTGCGCCACCTGGGAGGCCCAAGTAAATTCATTCTTAAATTCTTAAAGTGTGTAGTAAGTTCAAACTAAATAGAAAAAAGAAAACTCATTCTTAAATATGGGTTTTTGTTTTTTTTTGGGGGGGGGCCTGATCCCTTTGAACTAGAAAGAATTATTAAGATTTGTATTCCTGGTCATGCTTGTGATTGCAAAGCAAGATCTTTAGAAAAAATACATTTTATACAAGTGTAGAAATCCTTTGGTCTTCATGGGGAAACTTGAATATAGAAAAGAGCTTTTATTTGTCTTTTTTAAAGATTTATTTGTATTTATTTATGCATAGAAAACTGAGGTGTATGCCAGAGATTTGGAGAGTGAGAGGATTCAGCAGAGACAGAGTGGAGAGCAGAGCAGGTGGATCTACTGAAATACACTGCTGAGAGGAGCAGCAGGAGAGACAGGAGAGGCCTGCTGTGCCATGTGGGTCAGCTCCCTGGCTAGGGATTGAACTCAGGCCACAGCAGTGATGGTGCTGAGACTTAACCCCTATGCCACCAGGAAGGCCCCAGAGAGGAGCTTTTAGCACAACACATTAGGCATTAGCTTATGGTATTTCAATAATATTTGTGAAAGAAGATGAATCAGCCATGCCCTTTAAATGTCAAAAATAGGACGTTTGTCTGAGCCCAGCTCACTTTGGATGAGGCAGGGAGACAGTGTTGAGAAGTTAAATACCCAAGTGGGCCAGCTTATTTCACCCAGAGGGAACCATGCCATCCACAGGCACTCTGCCCTCTCCCTGCAGTCACCTCCTGGATAAAAGGCCTCTGGCTGTAAAGGGGATTTGATGAGAGTGAGCAAATGTGTCAATATCGTCCCTCTCTCCCAGTGGAACAGCAGCCCAAAGAGCACATCTTAGTTAACACTAGATCCTTATCATCTGCTTGTCAAAAACATTCCGTGAATTATGAGCAGATTTTTATTTCTAGTAGAATTGCGTTAGGAAATTAGAATTTTTTAGTATAATTTATTAGCTGGAAAAGTTGAGAAGGTTCTTTGGACTCATATTTTAGGTGGAGTCTAAGCGATCTGGATCATTGCCCACCAGTGAAATTGCTGGGCATGGTAGACAAAGGAAATGTTCCTTCTAATGATTTTTATGAGCTGAGTAGCTATTGTTCCCAGCCGAGTGCTCTTTTCCTTTCTCCATTGTTGCTGAGCAAAAGAATTTATAAAAAGCTTTTTTTATTATTATTAAAAACTCTGTTCACTTGAAATGCAAGTTCATTAAATACTGTTCATTTCTCTTCCTGCCGCAATAACCCTGTCCCCCTCAGCTCTATTCATCAGTGCCTAGCTGCACTGGTCAATATTTTAGGCCTGAACAGACTCTTATATAGATACAGACCTGCAATCTGCAGCATCAAGGGGGACTATAATTTTACATGACCAGAATATGATCACTTAGGCTAGATGTTGACCATAAATTTAAAACTTGGGGTGGGGGTGGGTGGGAGGGGAATTGTTCCTGTGAAATTAAACCAACAGTAGGAAACTTGATTTGATTTTGGCAAGATAAAAATCTCATTGAAATATAGGTTCAATATTGACATCAAAGTTAAAGACCAAGAAATTAGAATCAGCTCATTTTCAGAAATGTAAAGTATTTTAAAAATAATAGCTAATACCTGTGAGTACCTTTGACCCTGTTTGTATACATATATTATCTCTCTTTTCATAGCACCATTAGGAGTTATGTACTATTTTTATCCCATTTAACAGATTAAGAAACAGTGGCTCATAGGAGTCTAGGAACATTCCCAAGATTAGATAGCTAGTAAGTGGTGGGCCTGGGTCCAAATCCAACTTGACTTTACTCTTAAGCAGATATCTTTCACCTTTCCATTCTGTTGTGCTAATTCTTAATACATGGGTATCATGATAGAATGACATGATAGAATGGGTATCATGATAGAATGTATGACTCTTGGCTGTTTTTCTGATGATTGTGCCATGGGCTATAGATTAGGAAAATAGGTTTACATAGGGATACAGTGTTATTTGGCATTATGAGCACGCGGTACCTAATGTATTTAATTCTACTCTGGATGACTGTGATGTCCATCCAACTTCGTATAGCAAACTTCAGTTGTAAATTTTAGAGATGTGTGTTCTCTGACTTAGAGTCACCATGGAGTCAACTTTGGTGAGATTTGAAATACTCATGGGCAAGAGCTTTCTTGGAGAACATCTAGAGCAATTGAGGTGACAGCTGATGAAATTGGAACAGTGTACCATGGGGGAGAAATGAAAAAATCACTCAGTATAGTAAGATAGAATAAGAAGGCTGAATTTATTGAGAGGAGCAGAGAGACAATGAAAAAAAAAATTAAAGTTTACAAAGTGAGACCACTGAAATACAAGGTAACTTGCAGCACTCAATAGGGAATTGCAGTGCTGTAGTAGAATTTTTGAAAACTACTTTCCAATACTCCCAATTAAGGACTAGCTTCATTCATTCCATGCTTTTAAGCCAAACTCCAAAATTATAGTTTTTGCATTTGTAGGGTTGTCTAATAGAACTTTAGTCAACAAAGAATGTGTCTTTGAAATTATCACTTACCTCTGTTTTCAGCTGCTCTAGTTAAATGGTTAAAAGAGTTTTAACTCCTCGTGACTATAATATTCATCAGACCTGTGAGTTTCTTGAGTGTTAAATATACCTATATTCAAGGAGAAATGCATTATAAAGCCAGTTCAGTGATCTTTGCATCTCTCTAGTCATGAATTATCTATGCTTTTGTTCTTTCCTTCGTGCATGTGGATAATCAATAGTTGACTTTAGAAGTGTTTATATTTTGGCTGCCATACCTGTGGATTAGGCTAAATTACGTAGTAATGTTTGTCCTCTGGTGGTGAGTTGCATAGTCTGCATTTCAGGCTATCCTGGAATGTTGTGTAGTGCAATAGAAACTACACAACAACAGTAGAAAAAGTTGCATGTACACACAAAAATGTGACCTTCCCTAATTAACCCTCTCAGATCTGATTTATACTTTGTTACTCGACGTCTAGGTACCTAGGCAGTCAGTTTGCATTCTGTTCTGTTCTTTTCTATTCCATGTTGTACCCACTCATATGCTCTATACTTGTTCGGCCCTTTCCTCCCTGTAAACACTATTTTTTTCTTTTAAATCAATCTATTATTTGGAAATAATACATATATACATGCATGCTTTTGCAGTTGTTTTGCTTTAAAATTGTAAAGGATATACTGTAAGATACTTTATCTACTTTTCTCCATACAGTTAAAATTAAATCTGACTTGTCAAAATTGCATTTACACTCATTTTTCCATTGTACAATGCTTGTTTTTTTTTAAAAAGGATTTATTTATTTATGCATACAAGAGCTGGGGGGTAGTCTAGAGGTGTGGGGGTGAGAAGATTCACCAGAGACAGAGTGAGGAGCAGAACCGGCAGATTGACTGAAATACACTGTTGAAGGGAGCAGCAGGCGAGGCAGAAGAGGTTTGCTGCGCCACATGGGAAGCTCTGGCGGGGGATCAAACTCGTGCCGCAGTGGCTCTGGAAATCTTCATAGTGCTGAGACTTAACCTGCTGCACTACCAGGAAGGCACCCTGTGTACTATGCTTGTTGAAGAAAAAGACACTAACCTTATGTGCTATATAACTTCCTCTACATTGTTGATCTCTCCTACAGGCTCTGCTTTAATTTCTTTCCCATTTCCCTACACTTCAGGAGATGCTTGGCCCAGTTGTCCCTCAGGATACAGTATTGATTGGTTCAAAAACATAGACATGTGAATTTTCTTAGAGCCATTAGTGAAACTTAGATTTTTTATCTCATACTAAAATAAGCCAGTTAAAAAATAGAAATCATCTCACAATACTTTAGAATTGATTGTTGTATTTATCTTGTAATATAGATATCTAAGAAAAATGACTGATTTCTTGATTTATTTACTTGTTTCTTGCTTTGGGACTTTTTAAAAAAAAAAGATTTATTTGTCCATGCATACAAGAGCTGGGGTGCAGGCCAGAGGTGTGGGGCGGTGAGAGGATTCACCAGATACAGAGTGGGGAGCAGAATAGGCAAGATCGACTGAAGTACACTACTGAGGGGAGCAGCAGGTAAGGCAGGAGAGGTCTGCTGTGCCATGTGGGAATCTCCCTGACCAGGGATCGAACTCATGCTGCAATGGCTGTGAACAGCTTCATAGGCTGAGACTCAACCCACTGTGCCACCAGGGAGGCCCTGCTTTGGCACTTTTGACCACATAAAAAACGTAGACATTGGTATGGAAGTGTTGAGACAACCAAACTGTCATCTCCAGAATATATTATTGAATATGTCTGCACAATTGCCTACATCCCTTATTTAGTGTAAATGAGGAATAGGGCCAGTGTTCAGTTTACAACTTCTCATGGAAGGGCAGTACAGTTAGATGTGCCTTCTATTTCTCCTGTCATCCTGTTGTTGACCTCTCAGGAGTTCACACACATGTGCACACACACACTTCTGTCCCATGAAGAGCACATCTCAGTCATCTCTAGCAAGACCGGCTAGAAAGTCAGTGCATGTTCCAATCACTTAAGTGGCCTGGGAGGGTCTCTGTTCCCCAATCAGTAGAGGAAGACTGACAGTGTAGGGTTAACATAACAAAGAGCCTGTCGCCCATAAAATATAAGCTTGAATTTTGTTTTGTCAGGGGAGGAATATATTTTTCACAGCCACCAGGTGAATTAAGAACGATATATAGACTCACACAATAAACATATTTGACTGTTGATGGGACTTATGTATGGAACATCAATTTTCTATACAGAAGCAATTGAGTACCTATTACCATAATATGAAAACTCCCAGAATACATACGCTGTGTAGGATGTTAAATTTAAGACATGTAATGAAGGGGAAAACCTGAAAACATGAAATGGATGAAATTACTAATTGGAATTTTTTGTTCAAAATATAAATGAAAGCCACTATTCTCTACATATACTGCATTAGGAGATACAAATAGATGGTTTTAATGTGCTACCATCTTTTTGAAGGCTAATTTTCTTAATATAACAAGAATACCTAAAGGACAGTTTCTAGGGTCTGGAGAATGGCTCAGTAGTGCTTTCAGTTTTGTTACAGCTTCTTCCCTGAGGGCTCTAAAGTGTCTAGTGTCAGCAGATCTGAGGGTCTCTTATACTTTCAATATCAGAGGAACAGGGTTTTACCCCAAAGCTTGGCTGGTAGTTATTTCTGAAGAAAGAAGAGTTCTCTGGCTGACAGATTTGGAGCCATGAACACCTACTTAGAGGAGGTCAGATGATAATTGTCAGCGCCTTGTTCACTGGCAGCCGTGGGATTAACTTGCCATGGTATAAATTGACTTTCAGGGACAAATTGTTCAAGCAAAAGAGGCTTAAAGATTGTAGTGTTCTGGTTACAACAAGGCTTCCAGCTTTCTGGATTCACCGATGAAATGCACGACTGTTGACTGGTGAACTTTCGGTCTTGTACTTCCCTTCCAACCCCAGCAACAACCATTTCTTGTTCTCAAGGGTGCTTATCCTAGGAGAGCTTTTGGTTTTTGCTCTCTAAAAGTTACAAATCCACAATGATGGGTGAAAGTTTTTCTTTTTCCTAAATGTCTCACCTACCCACCTTGTTCTTTGTAAAACTTTTACACACAGTTAGTTACACATACGTCAGCCTAGGAGACACAGCATCAGGGCAGTGGGGTGCGATCCCTGCTGGGCCGTCAGTGAGCTCTGGGTCCCTAGCTCAGCTCCCCAACCTGCCTTGCCTTGTATTTTCCTTCTGGAATACTACCTACCTACCTGTCCACTGAGTGAGATGGTGAGACCAGTGAGAAAGGAATGGGAAGTAACAAGAAATGCATTAAATGTTTTGGACTCCTTGAAGGGAGGTGTTTGTTTAAGGCATTAGTAATATTTTTGCACGGAATAGCAGCATTGATTTTTCATGGGAGAACCATTGTGCATTTGCAGTCACTAGAGTGCTGAACCTTTCTCTTATAAATGGGGAAGTGCATAGCCTCGTAGAGAAGACTTTGAAATTGGTATTTTTTATTTCTAGCTCCAGGCATGAATCTTTGCTTCATTTTACAGGTGGCTGGGAGATCTTCTGTTTGTTTAAATCTATCTTGGGCAATACTGCATTATTTTAAGTTTTCTACCTAGGTTTGTGGTATGAGTTTGCTAATGTCAAATACATACTTCACTGTGATTAGGATGCTCTATAGGCTGCAAGCTGCAGACACCACAACAATGGATTTCAGATTTTCCTTTGCCACCCAGCCAATCAGATGTCTGACTACACCAGTTTGATTATTGAAACCAATTAGTATTTTTTCACAGAGCCAGGTATAAAACTGCCAGGTAACATCTGCGAGTGACTTGCATTGTGCTAATGGGATCTGCATATGTTCTGCTCTTTATGAAGGTGTTTTTTACTTGACATGGAGTCATCTTTGGTAGTAGTCTCCACCATCACTTGTTACCTACACAGACACACTACTTGTGCTAACGGTTTCGTCTACTTTAAGTCATTGGTGCCTGACATCTCTTCCTGTAGATAATATTTATGTAGGTGTGTCTTAGGAAACTGTTCACACATCCAGAGTTCTTTGGGAATGGAAATGGCAACAAAACTTTGTGTAATCATCAGACATTTTCTGATAATACTACATGTCTAATTGAAATTATCTAGTAAAAATTTGAGGATTTTGTTTTCTAAACATTTTAAAGATGGCAGTTTTCTCAAAAAAAAAAAAATAATTCATCTTAGTTCCTTTCACTCTGAGGTCTGAAAACTTGGGTTTTTGTTCCCTAGGTCTGCAGCTAATGAATTTGGTGACTCTGAGCAGGACCCCACCTTTTCAAAGCCACTTGAATTAGCCCCTCACCAAAAGGCATATAGTTGTCACACATTCCCGAGTCACACAGACCTAAGTTGAAATCCCCCATCCACTTTCTATTAGCAAGTGATCTTGTGGCAGTTGTGTAGCCTTTCCTTTGACTTTCTGGCCCATAAAATGGATATAATATGTGCCTTAGAGGGTTATTTGGGAGATTTAGTGATTTCATAGATAAAGATGTGCCTTTTTAGTGCCTATACATAGTAGCTTTTCCAAAAATACTCGTTTTTACTACTTCTTTGACTCTACTGGTTTCTTATCTCAAGTACGATACAAATTAGGACTATACAAAAAATATGTCTTTTAAATAATGAATAAAAAATTACCAATAAGTCCAATATCTTTTTTTTTTTTTCTGGGGCCCCTTCCAGGACATCTTATAAAATCTTAAGAAGCTGTCTTAATAGGAAATGCCCATGGACAAACACATAGATCTTTAGGTTAGAAATCAAGCTAGCGTATTTTACAATGCCATTGTAATGAAGTCAAAATACTTTTATTAAAATAAATAACCAAGTATCCATATGTATGACTAACGTACTTATATAAAGTACTTTAAAGTACTGAAAATTTGATCTGAGAGAATTTAGGGAAAGTAAAAAGTCCTTTGGCCAGGTTTATGGCCAACCAAGGTATGGTAATAGTAATAGCTGTCTGTTATGGAGGGCTGATTTGTGGCAAACATCCTCTATCTACATTATCTCTTTAATCCTTACAGCAATCCAGTTAACAGGTTATTTTTGTTCACATTTTTACCCAAGAAAAGTGGCTTCCAGAGCGTAAGCACCTTCATCCGTCACACAATTAGGTAGGGGTAGAGCTGGATGTTGTCTATCCTGGAAGACTTGCCCTTCAGAGTCATAGTGTGAGATTCTAAACACTTCGCTCCTAGCGTAGAGGGGAAGCTGAGAAATACAGTAGGCATTCTTGGGGCTGTAATTTCACTATGATCACAGTCCAAAGACATCCCTACCTGTCAGGACATTTGTCCCTTGTCATGTAGCATGTAGGATTCCTGGAGAGGTCCAATAAAATGCACAGGAGGCACTTTTGTGACAAATAGACTTAAGAATCTGGGGCTAAAACTGGGAATGACCTTGTAGGTCTTTAGGCCTTTCCTAGGTTCAGCCTGATGGATTTCTTTATCTATGGCATTAAGTGCTGAACACAGCAAAGAGGATAAACTCTGAATCAAAGGGGCATCTGATCTAGGGGCAAAGACGGTGTTACTACTTTTATGTCACCTCTATTGGGAAATGGCAGGATTCTAAGAACTCAGGCTTTGGAGGCAGATTAATATGGATTTAAATTCTTGCTCATATACTTGCATACTCTGGCTTTAGACAAGTTAATCTCTATAAGCCCTCAGTTTCCTTATCTGTAAAATGGGGATCATATTACCAGGCTTGCTTTAAGGACAAAATAAAGTGATAGGTGTAAAACATCAGATTCAAGGTGCAGAGCTGGTATTCCATAGCAGTGACCGTAATTGATTTTCTTTCACTAAGCCAGTGATTCACCACTAGCATTGCCCTTGTAGCTTTTACAAATTTAATATTCAGACAGCATTCCAGACCATCAGATTTTCCGGGGTGAAAGTCAGGCAAATTTTTGTTTTTAAGCCTCCCTGGCATTTCCACATCTGGCCAATGAGGACTGTGGTCTAAGTGTGGGCATGCACGGAGCTGGGCAGGCAGCGGGGACTGGGGTCCTTGTGCTGGTAGGAGGGGGACTCAGCTCTTTCCAGGCCTGTCTGAGGTTAATCACCCTGAGCCTCTGGTTCCCCTGCAGCATTTTATCTAAGTGAAACTACTTGGGGAGAAAGGACATCCTGAACAAACTCCACAGACAGGTTTTTACGGACCCCACCCCCACCTCAGACTAGAGAGATCCAAGACACCAAGGACTACAAATCCCATAATGTCATCATCACCGAAGGGAGGATTGCTGGGAACTGAGGGTGGAGTTAAGCAGCCAGGTTTGGTATATAACAGATATGTGGGTTTTGGGAATCTCTTGGCTGTTTGCCAGATTTTAGTGCACCATTGGGATGCCAGCTCAGCAAACTGGTAGGACGCATTTACCAATTTATTCTCTTTCTTTTTCCCTTCCTTTTGTAAATAAACCCTTTATTAATTTTATTGTGTGTGCCTGCAGTTGAGTCTTATTATAAGTCCCTTTTAAGCACACGGATGAGGACCCACAGTCAGGCACCCCATTTTATATCAGGGCTGCCCTGTCACAAAACCAACTTGAAATGGAATTTGAAGACAGCCTGGAGAAGAATCATGTCAAAGTAGGTATATTAAGAAAAGATGTTAACCAAAGTAGGAGAACAGACAGCAAAAAATGGTGAGAACAAGCCTATATCCATAGGTCCTGACCACAAAGTCACTGGCATTCGGTATAAGACATTTAGCATGAAATAATTCCGGGGTTATCAGGCTTTCTCCCTCAGAAGTCCAGCACTGATAAACACATTTCTTTCAAAAGTGTTTCCCCAAATCTTACCAGGAAGTACAGTGTGGTTGTCCCAGGACCAGCAGCATTAGCATCAGAGGGAAGTACTCAGAAACTCAATCTCAGACCCCACTGCAAGTCTGAAACAGAATCTCTAGGGGCAGGCCTAGGACTGTGCCTTTTACAAGGTTCTCAAGTAATTAGCGTGCTTGTTAAAATTGCAAAGCCCTGCTATTGTGAAACTAGAACAAGCTTGCTAACTTCTGAGTGTGAAACTTGATTCTTCTACTTACTGTGTGATCTCTGAAATGTTATTTAACTTCTCCGAACCCGTTTCCTCATCTGTAGAGATGGGATAAAAACATTTATTTTAGTGTATTGCCAAGGAAATAGTGGATGGAATCAGGGTCTTTGGACTTGATAAAGGGGAAAATTATCTTTATTTTCACTAATCTCTTAACTGAAATTTAGAATGTTTTCTCCATTATGAATATAGGCAACAAATCACAGTAATGTTAACAACCCACAGCTTTGTCAGCAAGAGAAATCATACTTATTTTCATATCATTTGTTATTGCAGTTATCTACATATCATTTGTATTCATTTCACAATCAAAATTAGTTTTTAGACTTGCTTCTAGATCCAGATATTTAATGCACTAATAATGAGACACATATATTACGTTATCATACTTTTTTTTTTAGTTTAATAAGAATTGTATTTTAAACTAATTGGTTTCCTGGTAAAGTATTTTTTTATTGTATGCATTTGAAAACTTTATTCTGAAATGTGGCCCAGAGGCTGATCAGATCCATAAAAAATTTAAGAAACCACTCTTACCTTGCAAGTGGTTGTGATGATTAATCAACAGAGTCAAAAGTACCTTTACATGTAGCAGAGACAAATTATGGTGTGTTGATTATTCTCAACGTTCATCATGCTTTGTGGTAAACCTGGATCGAAGGATTCTTTTGCTTTTTGGGGGGTGAATCACATTACACTATCACTCAACTTTCCCTGCAGGAACTTAACTAATTCTGGTGTTGTTAAGTGAAAATTTTTGCTTGTTTCTCTGTGCCACAGAGATGAACTAAGTTATGTAGAATCGCAAAGCTAGGCGGGAAAGCTGGCATTCAACCTGCACTCAGCCACGTATCCTACATCCAGAGAGAGGAGCACAGACTAAGAACTCCTGCATCCTCTTGGTTCGAGAAAGCAGCAGAGGAGATATCAGCTGGTTCCCTAAGCGCCTATATTCTCTTAGTTCTTGTACATTCAGCTAACATTTACTGAGTACTTACTATGAAATGGAACATATAAAAAGGACGCAATCCTACGAACCTCATCACAGACACGAAAAGGAGGCCCACCGCGAGCTGCTTGGATACCCACCTGTGACCCCCCCACCCCAACTGGCCTGCAGGCACCTGCAGTGGTCCCAGCGCCTCATCATGCACACGCCCACCCTGTGACTTACCACCCACACCCACTCCCCAAGTCAAGAGTCAGTTCTGACAGATGGCTGGAGAGAGCAGTTAAAATCTGACCTGAATCTATAGTCTTGGCAGAGACCACAAACAGGAGTTTAAAGAGATATCTGCACTCAGGTGTTTATTATGGCAATATTCACAGAAACCAAGATATTGAAACAACCTAAGTGCCCATCAACAGAAATAAAAAAAGATGTGGTGTATATATTTATATACACTAATTCCTTACTTGTGGTTTTGCTTTTCAGGGTTTAGTTACCCAAGGTCGCTGCATTCTGAAAACGTTAGACACAATAAGATATTTTGATAAAAGTCCACAGTCACAAAACTTTTACTACAGCATATTGTTATAATTATTCCATTTTATTAGTTACTGTTAATCTCTTACTGTATTTCTCTTATAAATCAAGCTTTATAGGTATGTATGAATAGGAAAAAACAATAAATACAGCGTTTCAGGCACCCTCTGGGAGTCTAGGAATGTATTCCCCCATGGATAAAGGGGAACTACTATATAATGGAATATCATTCAGCCTGGAGAAAGAAGAAAATCCTGCCATTTGTAACAATGTGGGTGGGCTTGAGGGCATTATGCTAAGTGAAATACATTAGAAAAAAGTAAATGGTTGCACTTACATGTGAAACCTAAAAACACCACACTCGTAGAAACAGAGCAGAGTAGTGGTTGCCAGAGGTAGGGAAGGGTGTGGGGGAAACAGGGAATGCTGGTCAAAGAGTACAAACTTGCAGTTATAAGATGAGAAAGCTCTGGGATCTAATGGTGACTGTAGTTAACAATACAGTATTATATGCTCGAACCTTGCTAAGAGAGTAGAACTTTAATGTTCTTACATCAAAAACAAATGACAATTATGGAAGGGTTAACTAACCCTATTTTGGTAAACATTTTACAATGATTGTGTATAAGGGTATTAAATTATCACATGGTATACCTTAAACCTATACAATGTCATGTGTTAATTATATACCAATAAAACTAGAACAAAAATTTAAAAACAAAAAACCAAGGTCCGATTGGCTATCTCATTTGCGATTATGCTGCTGCCTACTTTACTTTTTTTGTTGGATCATGTCTCACATTACAGGACTCCAGGCCTGGGCCTCTGGCCCCTGAGAATTTTTGTTTCACTAGAGACGCAGTGGTGTATCTCGGCTAATGTCAGCAGTGCCGCGTCAGTGGGCACAGGCCATGTGGGAAGCGCTGCGGCCAAGAGGGAAAGGAGATAACCTTCTTGAGTGCCAGGCACAGTGCATTTTGCATTCACTTTGACCGCTAGTTCTTGAGATCACCCAACTACTCCAAAAGCTCGGAGTTGGCATCCAAACCTGAGTCTGCCCCTGACACCTGAAACAACCAAAGCTAAGACATGGGGTGTTGCTCCCTACAGAAGGCTCTGCACCCAAAGAGGAGCCCTCGCTCTGCAGAACCGTGGCTTCCCCACGAAGAGTTGCCCACCAGCCCCTCACGGCAGATTTTTTCAATCCCTGCTTAAAGTCCATGAGGAAGATCACCAGACTGGCAAGTAAGGAGCACTTCCATCTTTGAAACATCTCACCTTGAACGTGGCCCCAGAGCTTGGGCTTCCCCCAGGACTTAGGGCTTCGGGCTTGTTGGTCCTCAAGTGCTGCTCGACCTACCTCTGTGCTTCACTCCACTGTGACTCTGCCATTTTGCTCAGCCCAAGGGACTCTCCCGCGGGGCAGAGTCAAAAGCTCTCCTGCAGCCCCAGGAGATTACATCTTTTGCTGTTTCGTTATCCGTGCGCTCTTTCATTCTCTCAGACAAGGAAATTAAATTGGTCGGGCACCATTTGCTCTCCAGAAAGCTACTTAGGCTGCTAAATCTACCAAAGTGGGTGGATTTATTTGAGTGTTTCTTTTCAAAGAGAGTGAACAGGCTTCTTCAGAGTTGCCCACAATTTGCAGAAAGGCCTGGACTGCCTGCCAGGCCCACCTGTCATGGGGATGGCGGCCAAATGGGGCAGATGGGATCCAAGCAGGGTCAGCAGATAGCCTCTTAATTTAGCCTAGGAATTCTCTCCTACTCTGCTCCAGGCCCCTTAGTAAATAGGAAAAACATGGAAGGCAAAAACATGAGCCAGACAAAACTATCCAGGAGCCTATGCAATAAAATATCACCTCCAGACTGCAATGTTTAAACACACACAAAAAAAGCTGAAAACCAAAATTAAATATTGGTTTTGCTCATGCTGCCTGGAAGGCTCTCTCTTGCCTCGTCCTTTTTGGAAATAAATGTCTACCTCTCCATTCTTCAAAGGCAGCCCCCCTCAGCAGCTTTCCCTGGCAGTTCCTCCCCTGCCCACCTAGTCAGGCAGAGCCTGTTGACTCTTCTTTTTGCAAACTTATATTTTGAAATGAACTCTGTCTAATTGTGGACTCATGATTATATATTTTTGTGTTGATATACTCAGAAAGGGAGGTAAAGAGGATTGCTATACACAATTAAAATGTAAAACAAACCACTTACCTTAAGTAGGCAACAAAATCAGTTCAAAGGGGAATAAGAATGGGAAAGGGAAGGAGAAACAAAGAGGTTTATGCATCAAATACATACTCTGGTGTCTTCTATTCAGGCTTCAAGTAGGCCGGGCTTTTGACCTTAAGGCAACTAACCAAACACAGTGTCAATCACTAGCTTACTTCACACCGTTGAGGAGTTTTCCCAGGCATGGTGGCCTATGATAAATTTGTCTCATTAAGCAACTCTGTAAAGGATCATGAACAATGTCTCAATGATGTTCAGAACCCACATAATACATTCACAGGGCAGTGATTTGGCATCCTCTGCTCCTATCACACTAAGGGCCTTTCGAGAAAGCCGTTCTATAGGGCTGCCAAACATGGTGGAATTCGGCTACAGTCTTCTGTTGACCTGACTAGATTCACAGACAGGCTTTTCTGTCAGCGGCTGTGTGGCATGGTGGTCATGAGTGAATATTTATACTTTTTACCACCAAGCATCTGTGTTCCCTTCCCAGCTTTGTGGAATCCCCTGAGCTACGGTAGCGCCTGTCTGCCACTGTAGCAACTCACTAGGGCAGGACTTGCTTTATCAGCCCCCTAAGCTGCTACAGGTGGGCCGGGGACCCAGGTACCACTAGCCCACTGAGAGTGGTGATGTCGGCAAGGATGCTGGCCGGGCAGCAGAGGGATGGCCTTTCAAGGGCCGTCCCGGCGACCATCTGACCAGTGGCATCCGATGACAGATGTCAGCAGCATCAGTGATGGAGACTGTGACTTTCACTCGGTCCAGACCACTGTCCTGGTGTGGGACCCGGTGTCTGGCTCCTGTGCCTTCCCGGCAGTTGTCTCTGCCTCTCACTTTCTTTATATTGTGTTCACTTCTGCTTAAATCAGCCTAAGCTGTTTCCAGTTGCCTGCACATTGAGCCCGCCTGATGCACACAGCCCTGCTACTCCTCTGCCTCCTGCCACCTCCACGCAGAGCCTAGGCGTCAAACTGCTGCGACAATCAGGGCTGCGGGAGGCTTTAAGGAAAGTTTGGCCTGTCCACAGAGAAGCCCTAGAGGCATGGATAAAAACCTGTAGGCCCGCAGCATAGGCCAGATACAGGAGCGAGCCCTGGTGCTGGTCCACCCAGAGTCGCATGTCTAGTATGATAGCCAGCAGCCACCTGTGATTGTTCAAATATGAATTTAATTTGGTTAAATTCAGTTAAAACTTATCTTCTCAGACATTCTGCAGGGGAGGGGGAGGAGAAGGGATCAAATAGGGGGACAGAAGAGCACAAGGGACCATGGTGATGGTTCACGGGTGAATTGGTGGTGGGGATTTTACAGGGAATACACAATATGGTAAAAGATATAAATAAAAAAATATATTAAAAAATAAATAAAGCTTACTTTCTCAGGTGCACTAGCCCCATATCATCATGCCCTTACTGGCTACCATTTTGTGTAGCAAAGATATCAAACATTTCCACTATTGCAGGAATCCCCATCGGAATGCACTGACGACAAGCTGCACATTGCTAGCCGAGGGGCAGGATCACTGCTTGGTTTGGTTCTGTCCATTATTTCTGGTGGCTGAAGGGTGGCAGTGCAAAGGCAGCATTTCTATACTTCCTGTCTAGGTGGGCCTTGAATCCATACCAGCTGGCAGGACCAAAGAACAACGGGTGTGCCCCGAAAGAAGCAGCATAGGCTGGAGGAGCCCTAGCTACCCTCCATTATCCTCGCACTGCGTGTTGTGACTGCTCTCGGGAGAAACGAAGACCGAGACGGGCAGCATTGAACATGCCCTCCCCCTCATTCTCCCCACGCTGCCCCCGGGCCAGGATTTGTCCTCTGGGTTGATGCAGAGTCTGCCTCCAGGGTGCAGGGACAGGTGTTATCAGTGCAGGGCATGAGTTAGCCAGGGCCTAGCACAGTGCTTGGCCTATCAGACGTGCTCAGCAAATATTTTCTGGGTTTGCACATAACTAATGCAAATCCTCAAGGACCTGACATGGATCATTTTCATGTCCAATCTCTTTCATTTCATTCAAAGGATGATGAAGACACCGTAATGATGATGATCACGGGTGCATGGTGCCTCTGTGGAAAACTGGGTGTACAGAGTTTTAAGTTCATTATCCTTGAAATTTTGCAAAATGTAGGTTATATGTGTGCAGATGTATAGAGCTGTAGGATTTTTTTTCTTTAAATTTTTAAAAAATGTTGTGTGTGTTGGTGTGTGTATGAGGCTAGCTAAGAATACATCCAGACACACGTGATCCCTTCTGTGAAGCGGAAGCAGTAGCAGTGCCTACTCATTGGGAATAAATGAGATAATGCATGGAAAACATTTAAGATGGCCCTTGACACATAATGAACACTGGGTACAGGCGGCAATTATTGTTATCTTTGCACTAGAAATCTGGATAATTAAATACTGAGGAAACTTGGCATCTCGGGCACTCAGTAGCATTAGTCCCCTTTCCTCCAGGGCAGGAATGGGGAGGCTCTGGGCCTGGGGGAGGGTTTCTGCGTCCCAACAGCCCCAGCCCAGTGTCCCCAGGGCAGCTGTGCCAAGCCCCAGTGTGCTCCCTGCATGAAAACGCAGCCAGCCTTCTCAGAGGTCTTTATGCTTCTTAGCTTAAGCCATAGGGGATTGGAGAGATTTAAAAAATAATGTCCAAGTCTGTCATCTTTGTAAATGAATTTGCCCTTTGCAGCAATTCCACCAAGAAACAAAGATATTCTCTAGTTTCCTTGTGTTGTCTTTTTTCTTCTTTCCTTCCTTCTGTTCAATCCTGCAGTTACTAATGAGCCCTTTGGTTAGCCCCTGGGAGTGCCGAGGGTGCTAGCCTGCTCACGCGGCCTTCCCCTGCACCCCCCCACCCCCCGCCATGCAAACAGTGGCTCTCTCTTTTTCTCGCTCTCTTTGTTTTGTCTTCATCATCTTTCTCTGCATCTGTTTCTGCCCTTCCCTCTTCCCTGGTCTGTCTTTCTTTGCCTCTTGTGTCCCCATAGTCTTGTACACCACTCCAAGGCTGCAGAATGCAAGGACTGCTAAAGATCATGCCCTCAGCCCCACATCCTCAGCAGGTGACTGTTGGGGCAGCTACCCCATCTGAAAACAAATCCTTCCCTAGACCAGAGATGAATATGCAGCTTTCATCATCCAGAGCTTTTTTCCCAAAGAGAAAATGCTGTGTGTGGAGCCCTGCCTAGAAAACCTTGGGGTTGAGGAAGTCAGGTGGCGATGCCTACGAAAGAATCTTTTAGATATCAAATGTATGGAACCAAATAAAATCTCTATAGTCATTTCATTTAGTCTACATGTAGACATGCAAACTGAGAATGTAATTAATTAAAGCTTTGCCCTTGATCGTAACCCTTTCCGAATTTATTGAGATATTACCCCTCTCTTTTTAATTCTCAGGATCACCTTTTTGTATCAGGAGAAGTAGTTTTATATGTTCTTTATTTTTAAAGTGGGAGCTGGTGCACAGAGAGGTGCAGTGATTTGAGATTGCTGCAGTTCCTTTCATTGCCCCAGGGCTCAGGAAACTCAGCTGCTGGGGACGTTGAGACTCCCCTATTCCCTCTTTCAGCTCTAGGATTCTATGAGTCCCACCAGAAACTGCAAGAAAAAGCAAACAACTCAGACCAAACTTTCCCAAGAGGATCAGTGTGGCTTTGATGCTTGTGGTGTCCTCTATAAATCTTGGTTCACAGGGCATGCACTCTCCTGGTCTCTTGTTGTATGCTGCTCAGAGATCTAATCATGTTCTTGGTCTCAGTCCACTGCAGTGACTCCTACAGTGGAGCAGCAAGTGCTGAAACTTATGAAACCCTGGTGACAGAAGGAGCTCTCTGAGGTTTGGTGGAATAAATGATTCAAACACTTGGTTTTCTATAAAAGCAATGTAACTTAATTCCTAGTCTGATACTCAGATAAACAAAATGTAATCTACAGCATTGTCCTAGCTCATGTAAATCTTCTCTTCTTTTTTTGCATGCAAGCCATTGAAAAAAAAAATCACAGAGACCTTCTGGAGCACCATCTTGTTTGGATCCCATTTTAACCAGAATGCCAGATATTTAATACTGAAGGCAAGTGCACAGTTGGCATAAACACAAGCGAACTTCAAGGTGAAGTAGTTCCCCTGTACAATCACAAATGCAAATGTTCAAAGCTACTCCACAATTTTCCCCTTGCAGCTGCCCATTTTATCTCTTGCAAAACTAGTAATGATACAAGCAGTTGATTATGGTTTACAATAGCAATAAACCTCTCACAATTGGTTGTTTCCAAAATAAATAGCCATTCTGTTAAATGTTAAATAACAAGTCATAAACTGCTGAAAACAACCAATTTCTTGTGGATTATTGCCTGAATAAATTTCAGTAGGAAGGGCTAATTATTGAGCTGTGAACGACACAGATCAAAACCATTGAAAAAAAATTGTTTAATCGATCAACACATCTATCAAGAACAACTCCCATTTTACAAACCAAATCACACCACACATTGTATTTTTGGATCTTTTCTTTTGTGGGTCATGTTTACCTCTATTCTTCCTGAAATCCTCTCATACTTCCTAGAAATTAAAGTGCACATAGCCTGGCGATTAAATTGGCCCATTCCAAGACCTCACAGTTTATTCCACTGTGTGCTATAGGCACCGCATTTAAAGTCTACGATATTATGTCTGATAAAGCACAGACCTGTCCACATCTGAGTCAAAGCTCGGTGGCAAATATATTCAAACTGTTCTAATAGAAGCTGTTCTCGCAAGAGAAACCAACTTCATCGGGGTGATTGACAGAAATTTCCTTGCCATAGCAACCGGGGTTATCTCTCTGGAATAACAACATTAACCTCTTTCATAACCAGTTTTTCATCCTTAAGTATAAAAGGCAGTTGTATGCCTCTCATATGAGCTTTATTTTTGAATGAACAGTTAACAGAGAAAAATAGGACAAGATGCAGGGAAACCAAATTAATTTTGACGTTCTCCTGAAAAAAAAAAAATTAGAAAGCACCCTTTAGGCTGAACAGGTTAAAGGCCAGGAAGGGTTCTAGTCTCTTCTGAGCACAGGATGATAGCAGAGAGATTTCTGTTCATCTGCGGCCTCGGACACATTGATTTGCTTTGTGTTGTCCTGGTGCTACAGGGAAGAATTTTTTCAAATTTTTATTCTTGCCTCATTCTTTGACCTCAGAGCCCCTAATAGATGCTCATGTGAACATGTGCTTTCACACCCCTTGTGCTCGGGTGTAAGGTAATGAATGGTCTGTGGGAAATGGTGATAAATGCATACTCTACCTGGAAAAAAATATGCTTATTATATCACCTTTATAAAGAAATTGCTAAATGGATCCCAGACCTCCTCCACTGTCTTCCATCTAGTCTCCTGTGGAAGCAGAGCATTAGTGCTCCGACACAATGGATATTGCTGAAGCATCTTACCAGCCCCCGACAGATGCTGCACTGATGATCTGGACCTGACTTCTAGTGCCAGTCCTGCAGGTGGCGCTCCAGCCCCCAGGAGCACAGTCTGTGAAGAGGAAAAGACAGGCTGCAAACCTGGATGGGCCGCTGCTCAGTTTTGTTCTTTGTTCTTTTTTTTTTAAGATTGATTTTATTTATGCATACAAGAACTGGGGTGTAGGCCAGCGGTGAGGGGGATGAGAGGATTCACCAGAAACAGAGTGGGGAGCAGAACAGGCAGATCCGCTGAAGTACACTGCTGAGGGGAGCAGCGGGCGAGGCAGGAGAGGTCTGCTGTGCTGTGTGGCTGTGCTCTCCTGGCCGGGGTGTCGAACTCAACCTGCAGGTGCTGGTGATAGCTTGATAGTGTGATATCACTGAGACTTACTCCCTGCACCCCAGGGAGGCCCAGTTCTTTGCTCTCTTATTCCATCCCACATCCATTTTCCCTGAGGTCCACTTCATTGCAACTGCTACTGGAAGAGGCTGACTCAAGCTTTGCATATCACTGGAAATCACAATCTCGAAAACTAAGACCCCAGTTGTAACCTTGGCGACTTCCGTGCTCAGCAGTGGAAAAGTGGCTAGGTGGGAAGAAACAAAATGCCACCTGGGCCGAAGCAAGAGGAAGCTGGGGAAATAGTATTTAAGAAGAATGAACCATAGTGGGGTCTAAAAGAGAGACGGTGAGTCTCTGATAGGTGATTGATTGGTTTCAGTTGGTGCTAATGAGGTTGAAGTCTGGGTTTAGTCCCCACTGGGGCCAGTTAACTTCACTCTGCTCTAGGGCCAGGAACAGGGGTGTGTGTATCATTTAATAAGGTTGAAAACTAAGCCCCCATCCCAGGCCTAGAAGGAAGGTTTGGGAAGCTTGAATAGATATAGGGAATTGCTGTGGGAACCAGGCCCTAAGACTGATCACTTTGTCCCTGGGTGTGGAAGCTGGGCTAGGACACATTCTTTGTCAAAGGTCAATGCCCAAGACTGAACAATCCAGCAAGACTTAAATGACTCCCCAGTCATGAAGAGCCTGCAGAAACAGGTTATGAAAAGGAGCCCCGAATCCTTCTCACGTAGATCTCTTCTGTCTTGCCTGCTACTTCTCTCAGCAGTGTATTTCAATAAATCCGCCTTTCCTGTTCTCCACTTTGTCTCTGGTGAATTCTCTCACCCCTGAGCCTCCAGCCTCACCCCAATATTTCTCCCCACTACAGTGTGGATTGGCGGGGAGGGAGGACATGCAGGCAGTCCCTAACTTTACTGTAAAAATGGCTACTCCCTTATCATCTCCTCCCTCTGCAAAGGTCATCATTGGTTCTTTGTAAGATTCCCTATTTGATTCTAGAAGGCATTTGTGCATGTGTTTTTAGAATGTTCCTTTTTCATTCAATCAGCAAGTATTTTTCTCTAGCACCTGCTATGCCTTAAAGACTGACACGTCTTTATCCTTGATTCCCTGGTATATTTATTCTTAATTCAGTCCTGCAATGTGTGTATGTGTCTGTATGGGGGAGAGGGGGTAATCTGTGGACATCAGAAAATACAGTAGGTGGAGTAACAGATTTTTTGAAAAATGTTTTGTAAAAATATACAAGAAAAAATCTACTCATTTACTTATTCATGCAACAAATATTTATTGATTATTATATCTTGAGCATTAGGGCTAGAACAGTAAAACAAAACAGATTTTTAAATTCCTGCTGTCATGGAGTATTTATATTCTGGTGAGGCAGCAGCCAAGTGGGGGGCGAGGGGAAGACAGACAATAAATAGGAAGAGTTAGAAAACAAATCTATGACACCTGATGATAAATACCAAGGCGAAAAGTCAAGTAAGGAAAGGTTGCTGGAGAGGACATTGCAGCTATAAATAGGGTGCGTAGGCCTTGCTGAAGAGTGACATCTTTGCTGTAATGCAAGGACCTGAGGGGGAGAGACAGTGAACCAGGTGGATAAAGGCGGGGGAGGGGGTTGTGCGGGAGGGGAGAAAATTCCAGAAGGAACAGCATAGGTAGTGACTAAGAAGAGGGAGTTGCAATGCGTGTTTGAGGAGCAGCAGGGAAGCCGTTGTGGCTGGAGCAGAGTGAGCAAAGGGGAAGCCTTGGGGTGCTCAGTCAAGAAGGGAGGAGCATCCCGTAAGGTCTACAGCCCTGTTCAGGCTTTGACTTCTTTCTCAAGGAATCAGGAAAGTCCTTCTCAGAAGTATCACTTTATTTTGGAGCTGAATTTTAAAAGACTGAGCAGTCCAAACATATTCATCTGTACTCCCACAGAATCAGGCGCTGCCAAACCTACCGTGTGTCTGGGGAGATGGTATATAGGGGCACCTGGGTGTGTTTTCAGACGATCGGGCTGAATGGAGTAAGCATCTGTTCCCTGTCTCCGCACCCTGCCCTGTCCCCACATACACACCTTGGGTCTGCAGTCCCCCAAATCTGCCTCTCCCATGCACAGAATATAGCTGACTTGTGCCAGCCGGGTAGTCACCTTGCTGAGAATCAATAGGTCACCTGAAGGTGTGCGGTGGGCGGGAACATGAGCCACGATCTGAAACTGTATTGAGTGTGTAGGCTGTGCGCACACTAAGCAGGACACTGAAATGGGGTGCTGTGAGCAGCCTTTCCTGTCAGGGGATGATTCTTCGGATATCCTTCAGAGAGCAACAGTCTCAAAGGGAGAACCAGCAAGCTCTTTCCTTTCACTAACATATGACCAGGGGAGATGACTTATTTCTCTTTTTTTCCTTTTTAAATGAAAATTTAAGAGGGAGAAACCCTACAACTGTCTTCTCTCCATCAGTATTCTCTCAAATGTGGTTCACCTCTCAGCTTAAGAGCTAATGCATAAAATATACAAAGTCAGAGATGTTGCACTGAAAGCCTGGAATGTGCTGGGCACTGGCGTATTTTGTCCATGGTATGACGTTTTATCTTTAAAACGTCATGATTCTGTGAGATAGATATTAGTCTCCCTGTTTTACAGATTCAGAAAAAAACTCAGGGCGAAGTGATTTGCTCAGGGTCACACATCCTGCTAGTGGGTCAGAGACCTGGTTGAAATCCAAGTCAGGTTGGCTTTTAACACATCTTCAAGCTCAAGGGGCCCAATGTGCCGCAGACACTTGGTTTGTCAGGTTAAATGCACCTTCAAAGTGCTCCTTTAAAATTTCTCAGTGATTAATATCCTCTGAGAAACTTCCTGGTTGCTCTGGAAAAATGAGGTGCCTTTCTTTGCTTTAAGTTGTTTTCACTCTCCCCTGTGTCAATCCCCTCATTGTGCTGTAAAAACATTCACTTCTCTGCAAGCCCTTTTAGCCACAAAGTCCTCCAAGTCAGTCAGCATCAAGGTCTTTTGCTATCAAGTGTGTCCCTCTCTACCTACAGAGTTCAGGCCATTGTTGAGTCCACAGCCGACTTTCAGTCAATACGTGCTATTGGATACTATTCTTTCTGATTTTCTTTTCACATTTGTTAAGGGGGTTCCAAGGATGCTGTCTCATGGTAGAGTCTCGCTGTGGCTACTGGTCCTCTACATTCTCGAAAGTTTGTTGATGTTTGCCTAACTTCACCGAGGGCTCCTCTGCCTGGCCGATACCGATGCTGACAGAAGGTTCTTGGCTGGCTGAATGGCTGGACAGGCATGGTTGACACGATGACTCTACTTGCAGAAAAACTGTTCTTCTTGTGATCTGATGGAAGGGTTTGTGGAGAAGAAAATGCAACAGGAAGTAGCTTCCTGGACTTAGGATCGTAAGGTCAATGTATTTACAGGCATGGTATTAAAGGGATGGAGAATTCAAAGAAGGAAAAAGATGTCAGGGAAGAAATGATAGCATATGACTTCTGACCGTACCTCCTCACAAAGGTTTCTCAGAAAAGTCACCCAGTTTCTGAAAAGAGCATGTGTGTCCACTAAACCTCTCCGGATAGGCGAATTTCCCCATGATTCTGCTTTCAGAAGGAGATGTGGGTACAGAGGGGAATGTGTGGCTGTACGTGTGCCCTGGCCCTTTGGGGGATGAACAGGCTGTGGAGCTGAGTGGACGCTCAGGAACAAGCAGCGACGAGAGCACCGCCCGCATTCCCAGCCTTGCCATGCGGAGCTTGAGCACTAAGTATGTATGTGTAGATGGAATCACTTCACCATTTTTGATCTGTGTGATCTTGTGAAGGTCTGAGGTCTTTCCACAGGGTTCTATGATTAACTGTGATTGGCCTGTCACATTAATTCATCTCTCATAGACTGTTTTTCCTATCTGGGGCAAAGAGGACTGTGACAGAAATGTGGGCTTGTTCTTGCTGACAGAGTTAAATTTGGTCTGAATTTCTTCTGCACAAGAATAAAACCTGAACTGCACTGAACAACTGTCTTGAGGGCACATCCGGAGCTGAGTTTGTCTCTCTCATCTTCATCCTTTTATTGGTTTTGTTACTATACATATTTCAGGGATGTCAGGATTTTTTAAGACTCCACCTTGGGGGAAGCTCAAGAAATGGTGTGTGTTAGCATTGGTGAGGCTAAGACAGTTTTATGCATATAAGCCTGGCTGTTTATTGATCCCCTGGAATGAGAAACCATTTGGAATATCCTGGCTCTGAAAAATACAACTCTTGACCAGCCAAAGCCATTTGTCTGCCTTCCCTGTCGAGAGAGAGGAGGACATTTAAAATTCCTCACCTGGGAGGAACTTCTTGGAAAGAATATTTCATGCAAACGAATCCTTGGACTTGAATTGCAATTTGTATTGGAAAAAATGAGCTTGTTATGCCTGTGCATACATTTTGTTAGAGGCCATTTTGAGAATGAGACTGTGGATTATTCCAGGGGCTCTTGATTAGTGTATGAGCTATATCTTGGTGTAGATTTTGGATGTAGTTTGTGTTACATCCTGCATGAGAGGTTTGAAGCTTGGGTTGCTGAGACTGTTGACTTAATGATATTTGTTGCTAGGGAGGAGGCCCCAACAAAGTTCAGAAATTTAAAATAAAATGCTAAAATATGCTATCTTGAGGGTTTTTTGGAGTGTTACTGAAGTGGAGTGGGGGAAGTCACTCCAAAAATTAAAGTCAGATTTATATCTTGTATACATTTTTAATTTGGGAGAATGTTACATTTTCCCACAGGGATTTTGTTTGTTTTTTAAATTAGCCAGATTACTTTCTCTAAGGAATGCTCAAGAAAATTCCAATCAAGATTTTCAATTTCTACTGCTTTGGGGCCACTGATTTTCTGTGCCCCAAATTTTCTAAGAATCTGCCAATTCTGAAGGCCTGAGCTTGAAATACAGCTGACCAAGTGGTATTTGAGTATCTAGCTCGAGAACGACTTGGTTACCCATCTGTTGCTGCCATGCACTTTGCAAATACAGGAGTGTGTGTGTGTGTGTGTGTGTGTGTGTGTGTGTGTGTAAGTCAAGGTTCAGGAGACTCTGGCTAGAGGGGTATTTGGGTCTGACCTTTTCATCTGCTTCCTGTGAAGGAAGGAAGGGCTGCTTGAGGGAAAGGTTGCTTGTCTCGGTGAAGACTGCCACCATTGCCAAAACCTGGAGGAGGTTAAGAGACCCACGCACAGGCATGGAGCTCAAAGCCTCGCCAATTGGCTAAATTCAGTTCCGGTGTTTATAGTGCTTTCTGATATGTGTTATCAGAGCCACCGGTTAATTTTATTTTGGGTTTGGTTTCTCAGAACAGCAATTTTTTAGCTATCCTTGCCATCAGTCTGTTTGTCAGTGTCTCATAAACAAGTGGTTGCTTTCTTTTAAAATTACTGCCTCCTTTTTAGTTACATCCCTGTCTTGATCAGTCACAATCATTAATATTAATATATAAAGCATCCTACTCTCCCCTACCTCTGGTCAAACAAGAGTTCAGAAGCCTGCAGGGAAGGAAGATACAAACAACTCCATCCCCTCCCCACCCATTGGGTTGCTTGGGGTTCAGGCTGGAATGGGCATAGGGAGAGGGGCAGTGAGGTGGGGAAAGATGTTTTCCACTTGAGCTGTTAGAACCTGCCAAGCGACCTTCTGCAGGACCAGATGCCTGACTTATCTGCTAGTAAGCAATTTCAACAGGAGCAGTCAGTAAGGATGACAACATTGTCCTAAATGATATGGGAAAGGACGATCATCAGTTTAATCCGTACTTAGTGATTCAAGTGATTCACAATTTGCAAAGTGCTTTTCTCTTTCTTGATCACATCAACTGTTTTCCCTCCAGGAAGGGCTATGGTTTTAAGCCTAAAAATAGGCTTCACCTACAAGAATGGCACACAGGCCTGAGGGTACCGTGGAAGCTGGATCTTTAGTTCACACTGGAAACTTCTTTGTCCTGTGATCCCGTGTCCAAGAAGTCTGCTCGCGATAGGCTTCTCCATAGACGTTTACTCAAAAATTACAATTTCATTTTCAAAATATACAACTAACAGCTACTAGAATTGAAAAAAATTAAGGTCCTCATGGTAAGAACTGGTTGATGAATCTAAAAAGCATATTCTATAGTTCAGAATGAGATGCCATAGGGGGAAATAAAAAAAGGAGAGAACTGAGAGGCCCATGCTCCCCAGTTAGAGCTCATTGGCCCCAGGTGCTTCTGGTAAGGCTGGCGTGAAGCTAAGCGAACAGATGCCTGGCAGGAAGCATTGGGAAAAGCTGACCCCTTGAGATGAGCCAGATTATACTGATGCCTTGAGTCCTGCACACACAGAGAGTTCAATCTTACAGCTTTGCTCTCAATCACAAGAGGACTAAAGAAAGATTCCTCCATTTTGGGTTGAATTACATCCCACCCAAAAGATATGCTGCCTTCCTAACTGTCACACCTCATGTTATTTGCAAACAGGACCATTACAGATGGAATCAGTTAAGATGAAGCTCTATTGGAGCCAGGTGGGCATCTCCTCTAGCCTCCCGGCAGTCCTTATAAAAAGGTCACGTGGAGACAGACCCATAGGCGGAAGTTACATCGTAAGGGAAGCCGAGGTCAGCGTGATGTACCCACACACCAAGGCTCGCCAAGGCCTGCTGACAGCAAACTGGAAGAAGCTCTTCTGCTGCGGTCCTGAGAGACAGCATAGCCCTGCCGACACCTTGATGTTGAATGTGTAGACTCCAGAACTGTAAGTTTCTGTTGTTTTGAGCACCGGCTTGTGGTACTTTGGCACGCAGTCCAGCAAACCAATAGGCTCTCCTGCGGCACAAGCAGCAGGAGTGTAGCTGTGTGTGCTGTGGGAATGGCTGCTCTTGCTTAGGAAACGCTTGTTCTTAAATTTCCTTAGAGCCCACTGCCTAACAGACCGCAGTGTGTGCTAGGAAATATTGGTTCAATGAACAAATTCTGGGAGTTTAGCTCTTAATGGTATATTGAATGTAAAGAAAATGTAACAGTCAACAAGGGACAAGGGCCTGACTAGATTGGTGTTTGTGCTTTATTCCTAATGACATTATATCATCTTTTTATGATTTGTGTCAATGAACTGTTGTGCCATAATTTGAAATCCAAATCCGTGGCTTCTCTCGGCCGCATGAATGAAAGAAAACAAGAGGTTTCATCTCTTTTCTGTATGTTAAAGGTGATTGTTGTTAGTCAAATGACAGGCCCTGGTCTTTACCACCCCTTAACTCCTCAGCGTCTTTTCTGGCTTTTCACTGGAGCTGGAATGGCTGCTGAGGGACTCTTTCTGCCTGTGAGATTTACATTAGTGGAGATTTAAAGCAAACACTATTTCAAAACCAGCAGTAACTTCAATAATTGACTGAAGTTAATGCCCCAAGGCGGAATCTCAGATCATCAATTTAACTTACCTGGTTCTTAATCACTAGGAAATAGCTGCTATCTGGATGACTGCTGTATACCTAAGAGGCAACGATAGGAGGCACCCCGTATAGTGTCGGGGAAGAGATTTGTGATGTTAATCTCATTGGGTTTGTATTTCTTCATGGGTTCTTTTCTGAAGAGCAACTAGACAGATATTCACTTGAGAGGGACAGACAGTTGCGTGTTTGCATGTGTTACTGTTCAGGAGAGAACCAGAAGCAGCAGAGGCAGAAGAATAGGGAGGACCCACACTGCAGTCACTTATGATCGATGTGTAAGAAAATCTATGGGGGACAAGAAAAAGAAAAACCTAGCCAGTTAGAGAGGTTCCGATCCCTTTAATAGTTTTCTCTCTTTACAAGTCTTTGTTCACTTTCTGTAAATTTTTAAAAATTGTATTTCTTTACTGTGACAACTTTGGTTTACAGTGTATAAATTTAGGGGTATAGGTTCACACGTCTTCAGAAGTATGTTAACTCACCATAGCCACTCCCATAGTGCCAATAATCTTACAACATAGCCCACTGGTCTGCCTCCCCGCCTCGGTCTACACCCCCAAATATCCCTCTGGCAGACTCAGGTCTTCAGTCAGATTTCTAGGCTTTGTTTTGCTTTGATTTTTGTCAGTTCCTTTGTTTTACTTCTCTATATTCTGCCTATGAGTGAAATCATCTGGTATTTGTTTTCTCCTTCTGGCTGATTTCACTTGGCATAATCCCATCCAATGCCACTAAATTGCAAATGGCAAGATTTTTTCAACAGCTGAGTAGTAGTATTCCAGTGTGTATATATACCACAACTTCTTAATTCTCTCCTTGATCGTTGGGCAATTAGGTTGTTTCCATAACTTGACTGTTGTAAAAAAAATGCAGCTGTAAATATAGGCATTTGCAGATCCCTTCAAATCAGTGCCGTACTTTCTTAGGGTAAATACCTAGGCATGGAATTGCTGGAACGTATGGTAGATTTACTTTCAATAATTAAGTAACCTTCTGTAGGGTAAATGAAGTTACCAGGTTTTTCCACCCTCCTGCCATTAGCGTGTATGCTAGACCCCTGCGGTCCTATGCGAGTACTTGGAGTAGGGTGTGGGCATGCGAGTGGGTGCACCTGGGCCTAGAAGCTGAGCATATATGACACTCAGCACCATATTGTTGAAGAGACTTTCCTTTCTATGCTTTATACTCTTGGCTCCTTTGTTGCAAATATAACTGTCTATATAGGGTTTATTTGTGGGCTGTCAGTTCTATTCCGTTGGCTTATGTGTCTTTTTATTTCAATACCATCTCTCTTGATCACTGTTGTTCTGTAGTATTATCTGGGAGTTTGGGAGTTTGATACTTTAGTTCCTTTTAGTCAGATTTGCTTTGGCTATGTGGAGTGTTTTGTGGTTCCATATAAATTTTGTTCATATTTGCTCAGTTTCTTTGAAGAAGGCTCCCCCGCGGGGGAGGTCATCAGGAGGTCATTGCTTCTTTTAGAAGATGAGGCTGGAGTCCTGGCCAGTCGGTGGGTGCTGCAGCTGTGGGAACTAGCGCCCTCTCCCTTCCTAGCTCCACTACTGATATCCCAGGGCTGGACATTGCAGCCCCCAACATGTCATGAACCCGACTTCCTGAATGAGGGGGACTGCTTGGAATAGGGCCAGCGCTGAGCAGCCATGTTGGACTTAAAATCCTACATGTGTGGGGTAGCTCCTTTTCAGACTTTGGTACTTTGGCAAGTGGGGCGATCTGACTGTTAAGATACTCTAGCAGTCTCCATCTGGACCTCTGGATTCAGCTTGTGCAGTACATTTTGAACTTGGCTTCTTTGCTTTTCTCCCAGCCCTGTGGGCCCTACCCAACCTTCTGCTGTGTCCCTCTCAGGAGGTCCTTGTATTTGTTCTCTTGGTGACTCTTCCTTGGGCTTTGACTTCACCTCTCTGGGTGCTGCCTGTTTGACTGCACATTTGTCCACGAGGGGATGGGTGATTTTGGAGTTTGATTGGGAGTCTGTATTCTGACATCCTTCTCTCTCCTGCTCTTCTCTTCATCAATTGCCTTGAATCTCTTGCTGATGAAAAAATCATTAAGCACACTAGCATTTGACTGCTTTACTTTCATACATGACCATAGCACAAACCCCTAGAATGGGCAACATATGGGCTTTTTCCTCTTAACAGGTTGGGGGCTCTGTGATCCCTTTGGTTTTGCCCAATGTATTTTGTTGCATTGACTGGGGAACTCTCAGCTTTTCCTGGCATCAAGCCTTGTTGCAGAGGGCGAGGTGATACAGGTTGGTGTACTGCTTTGGAATAAATTGTTTTGACCCAGATAGTCTAGTAAAAGATGGCAGGAAGGATGGTCTCTGGTTTATCTCAGACACATCCATATGAGAGCTTATTCAGGGGGAGAAAGTAAGGATCTCATGAGGAGGGCTGAGGAAGTTTGAAAGGTTTCAAAGATTGAGAAGCTCAGGGACCAAAGGATATACCCTGAAAGCAGCTGTAGGGAAGGCAAGTGCAGGCAAAGGTGAAAAGGAAATCTATCACATTCAGGAAAAATGAGTCACCGTTTGGTTGTGCTGCCAGAAATAAGTAGGGAGGTCAGAGGACTAGAAAAAGTACAGACACTGAAGGCTGGGTTGTGGAGCTCACACTTCATAGGAGCTGCATCCTGGGCCCTACAGTGATCCAAGGTGTCGGCTTTGAGTGATTTGATCAAAGCAGCGCTTAGAAGGGTAATCTCACAATGGTGTATAGGTGGGATTGAGAAGGCAGAAAGAAGGGAGAACTGGTTAGGATGATAATGAGGAGGAGGAGGATGGTGGTGATGAAGATAATGGCAGGTGAGATTTATAAGGACTTCATTGCTTGAAGCATTTTGCTATCTCAACATTACTATGAAGGGAGGCTACTGTTTTCACTCTTACAGATAATGAAACCAAGGACCAGAGTAGCTAAATAACCTGTCCAAGGTAAACAGCTAATAAGCAAAAGTCCTAGGGTACAAGGGACTCTAGGCATCCAGCAAAACACTGAGGGCCTGAGCAAAATTGGGGAGTAGCCCTTTGTCCTCATCTCTTGGGCTTCAATCTCCCGTGCCTTCCCTTTCCCCCGTCCCTGTGGTGATCTTTCCCCCACCATCTACCCTTTAGTCCCTTTCTCTCTTCCCCTTCCCTCTTAATCAGAAACCTCTCTTGGCTAGTTTATAGTTGCTTTACTCTCTGTGTGTCTACTCAATTTCTTATTTTACTCATCTATGGGAAATCATGCAATATTTGTCTTTGTTTTTCGGACATAACTTGCTATACATAATTCCCTCAAACTCCTGTTTTGCTATAAATGGTAACATTTCATCCTCCCATATAGCTGAATAATACTGTGTGGATTTATCACACATGCAGCCAGTTCTCTATCAGTGGGCACTAAAGTGGTTTCAAAGTTCTAGTGCTTGCAAATACTGCTTCAATAAACATTCTGGAACATGTCCTTTTTGAGATGGAGACTTCCTGTTCTTTGGATGGACACCCAGAAATGGGGGTGTTGGCTTTCCATTGCTTCTCAAGCCCGTGGAACCTAGCCTGCCTGTTCTACCTGCCTCTGTGTGCCAGCTGTTCTGTCCTTGGCTCCAGGCTCACTTGCTAAAATGCTCACTTGCAGAGAAGCCTTCCTAGGCTGCATCCTCCGAAGGGTCTCTACAGTTACTATTCACCATTTCTTCTAGGTCTGATGGAATCAAGTTTCCCTGCAGCACATAAGGTGACTTCTCTGATAGTAATGCAGGGCAGAAATCTGAAATCGGCATCACTGGCCAAAGCTCTAGAGGAGAATCTGTCTTGCCTCTTGTCCCTTTGGGAGCTGCGAGCATTCCTTGGCTACATCTCTTCAGTCTTCAAGGCAAACATGTTCCCTGTGTTCTGCCTTTACATCACCCTCTTTCTTGTGTGTGTTCAACTCTCCTACTGCTTCCTTATGGGAATATATATGATTGCATTTAGGGGCCACTGCGACAATCTAGAATAATCTCACCATGAAAAGATCCTTAAGTGAACCACAAGGACCCTTCCCATTTAAGGTAACACTTCAGGCTCCAGGCATTAGGACCTACTCTCTCTTGGGGTCATTTATCCATCTCTCTGCACTCACTAAATAGAGAAAATCTGCTGCACCCTCACTACCTAGCACTGTGCTTGGAGTGCAGACATGCAATTGTTTATTAAATGAACAAAAGGTAGGTTTTATTCTAAAAATGTCTTTGTGTTCATAATGTAGTAACACCATACTGTTCTAACTTCTATAACAAAAAATAGCTTTGATATGACAGTCATCTTACATAAATGAAGACATGATTTAATGAAATGGCATTTTATGAGCTTTAGGCAAAGCAAACGTTTGAATTATTTGTTAAAATTGAATAGCTCTTTTGTGTTCAGGAGCAAGCACCACTAAGTGTGTCTATCTTGCTCATACTGCAACATCATTATATTCTAAATTATACATTTAATTACATGTAACTTGAAACTTAAACAGAAGCATTGAGGTACAAATATGACCTTTACAGCCACTTATTGATGTTCCTGTCAAAGGAAGTGACCCTCAGAAGAAATTAACAAAATCTCATTTGTAATGGACTATATAAACCTTAAGAGACAGAGAACTCTGTTTTAATCCCTGCTGTGTCACTTATTCTCTGCATAACCCTGGACAAGGTATTTTGTGCTCTCTAAGATTCACAGCCCCTCTGACACCTATTCTAGAGAAGAGTGAGAGGAGTTAAGATGAGCACCTGAAATATGCCTCTAGCTGTCACTGTAACATGTGGGGAGGATAGTGGAACCTATTTGAGATCTGGGAAGTCCCTCAAGCCCACGTATGTGACACATAGACGCAGCGGCTGAAACTTGTACTTGGCGTAGCCTTTAGTCCGACCCCACACTGTGAGCTGTGCCTGCTCTTTACCGCACACCGTGCGCTGGGACTCTGTCCCAGGCTGAATTCTGGGATTCGATGCCTATGCCAATAGGATGGGGTGGAGGAATGAGAAGGGGTGAAGTTGAACCCTTGCTCTCCTTTGGCATCTGGTGGTAACGGAAGCTTCACACCACTGTTCAAGCTGTGTGGACTGGTCGAGGAAAGGGGGAGACACATAGGAACCCAGAGAGATGGGGGCTGACATGTGAGGATGGCCGGGTTTCTTTAAGGAGAAACAGGCTACAGATGAGGTGAGGCTTGTGGATCAGGAATTTGGGCAGTTTACAGCTGAGGCTGAGCGGGCTGTGGGGCCTAGAATCACAGTAAATGTGGGAGCAGCGGGCAGTGGTTCCTGCTGTCCCCCTCTGTGGGCTTACTGTGTATGTCAGAGAATTCGAGGTTTGGAGTCCTTGGAGATGATTTGGCTCCCCTTCCTTTCCCATGCAGACATTTCCTTTATGACATTCACAACAGATGGCCATCCCTTGTGGTAGTGTTTTTGTTATCTATTTTCTTTAGTAGGATTTTTATAGAACACCATCAGGCCTTTATTTTTCCAGACCCTATTGAAGTGGCTCACTCTGTCCCGTCTGTCCATGTCTGCTATCAGATTAGACCCTGGAATGTGTGTCCCCTGCTGGTTTCTACTCTTAGCTGGGGCAGAAAAGGGCAAGGACTTGTCTCCTGGGCAGGACTCAGTGCCAGGCAATGAAGGAGGGATAGGAATAACTAAAGAGAAATCTGTGGAGAAAGGTCTTTCTGATCGTTAAGTGGTTTTCTCAAAGTTAGCTGAGGTTTCCTCCTTACGCAACTAATCCAGGTTCAAAGAAAAATTTCAAAATAGAAAAAAAGCACACAAAAAGTAAAAAGCATTTGACGGTCCTTTGATTATGCTCTTTCTTCAGTTTTATATTCTGTTCCACATTATACTGTAGACATTTTCTATGTACTCATATGTTCTTCTGCAATGTAATTAATAATACATCACATGCTATTGTGTAGTAGTGCAGTTAGTAATTAACCAGCCCCTTCTGGCTCCTCCCACTTCTCGCCTCCTCATGTTGGTCAGGGAAGCTGCCTCTGGCATAAGCATTTCTTAATCTTCCTTGATTTTCATCCAGAAACATAAATGCTTGTCCCAGTACATTTGGACTGGATGATACAATTACAGTGTGTTTCCTGGGAGTAATCACGGTGGTGCTATGGAGTCCATCTTCTGGCTTTGTGCAGCTGATGTGTTAATTACACTTTGTCAAGCCACAAACTTGTATTCCCCAAGCCTCTCTCGGTAAGCACAATCATTTGTGTTTCATGCCGCAAGTGAGAATAAGTCTGGATGGTCTCTTTAAATCAGTGTTGGCTGCTAGCTTTGGCTCCAATGACTAGCTACAGTCGCGGCCTGTATCGGAGCAGACTGAGCTGCAGCAGAACTATTTGCTTCATATTCTGTGACAACCGCTCCAGGTCAAGGGTGGTACCAGGGCTCCCGCTCCGGGGCAGACAGGACTGCTCACACCCCTCCAGTGCACCCCACCCTGCTCCCTGCTGGCGCTAACCGAACAGGGCAGTGTGCTGCGCTGCTGTTGCTGGTGGGAAGTGGCCACTGGGCCTGGAAACAGAAGGCAAACAAACCCTTGTGAGGGCTTTTCAGGGGAATCTGCACAGTTGGATGCTTTGAGAAGAACATAAAGAGCCAGTAATTCTATAAAGAATCTTGGCTATATGGTGTGGCAGACCTCTCCTGCCTCGCCCGCTGCTCCCCTCAGCAGTGTATTTCTGATCTGCCTGTTCTGCTCCCCACTCTGTCTCTGGTGAACCCGCTCGCTGCCCCACTCCTCTGGCCTGTACCCCAGCTTGTTTGTATAAATAAATAAATCTTTAAAAAAAAAAAAAGAATCTTGGTATATAGAGCCGCTGGCTTAGTCACTTGGGTTATTTAGCCACCACCCCCTCCCCCTTACACACAGCAACCCATTAAAAAAAATAAGACTCTACCTGCTGGTTTGATCTCTTAGATTCCTAACTTTTGATCTCATTGAGTGCTAACTTCACATCTGTCTGGAAGGACAGCTTTGGTAGATGGTGCTTCGTCTCCTTGCTTCTGATAACGTTCACTTCCTCTTATGTAAATCCACTCCCTGGACATTGGCTCCATTTTTCTTCCTCTCACACCCTGCAGTAGATAGAGCTGCTGAATTCACTGGGGGGCCTTGGGTATCAGATGAGTTTCCACATAAAAAGCTGCCCTTCTTGCTTTCGCAATGCGCTCTGTAACTTAAGCTTCAGCAGCGCTGCTTGTGCTCCGGGTTTCAGCGTGGCTTTGGCAGGGGTGAGTCTTTACTGAGTGGTTTTGGAAGCCGTAGACATACACACAAGAAAGGATGTGAGGTGGCCTGTGGTGGCTGTTGATTTAGCTGTCATTCTCTTTGTCTTAGTGACAGGCTTTGTCTGCCAGCGGCAGAAGTGGGCTGATGACCCAGCCCTAGCTAATTGCTTTCACTAGACACAGTGATCAGCCCTGACGTGCGCAGGAGAACCATAGAGATCATCAGTCTGTCCCTGGGATTGATTCATGTCACTGTTCTGCACCGCAAGGGTGAGGAGAGCGAAGTCTCTCATACAGAAAGAAGAGCAAAAATAAGCCAAATTGAGACTCGAAGAAAGACAAGGAAGATGAGTGCTGGTTCTGGTCCTTGGGCCCTGGTCTCACCTTCCCCCTGCCACTTCAATTAAATGAGAATCCTCAGCACCCTTCACAGCAGGATTCGATTATTCTCTTGTCTGACACAGACTCTGATGGACTCTGACACACGTGGCCAGAATGTGTCAAAGACTAATGCACTTTCTGATGCCAGCAGGTGCCAGTTTGGTTTGTGAATGTAGATGAGACATCTGTCTCGGGACTTCGAGAAATAACACAAGGACCCTTTGAGGCTGGGGAAACAGAGAAGGGGGAAGGAAGACAAGGGCTTGGAGAGTCTTCTCAAAGCGCAGGGTGATAAAGTGAAAGGGCTGCCCACACCGCACGTGTGCAAGGAGGCAATTGCTAACTCAGTTGGTTGGCCCATGCCTGGAAGGGCTCCTTGGACACAGGCTCGGTGCTAAAATCACGTCCATCGGGACAATGCGCTCCCTGCCTAAGTACCAGCAGTTATATTAGAACTGAGGGTACAGTGAGGCAGGAAGAAAGCTTAGCGGGTCAGTGATTGAGTGGAGTTGAGAAATGTACTTGCCTAGGTCATGATTGTGGCTTTGATTAGGGTTGTTATGTTTTTCTGTCAATTCTGCCACTTCGAGAATTTTCTTGATTAAGATCTAGGGTTGGGTTTTAAGCCCAAAGTAAAGACTTGAGATGAGGTCAACTCAGTCCTTAACTGCCAGACATCGTGGGACAGCCAAATTATTGGAGATTAAAGTGTCCCTCAAATGCACTGAAAGCCATTTTGACTCTTGTCTGGCAGAAGTCTTTTGGGGCCACTATTCGAATGAACCCAATTTTGAATGTTCACCTATCTCTACTGAATAGGATCACTATCTTGCTCTGCCTTCAGAGCACTTATCTTCAAAGCATTCAGAACTAGGCAAATGCCTTGGTTTTTTTTTTTTTTTTCTTCCCTTAAAAGAAAATCATCAGAGGTCTGATTCCATCCAGACCTTGGATATGGGATCTCATTATTCTTGGCCAGTGCGCCTCTTCTGGCTTTTGATCTGTAGTTTACAGAATATGTGCATAAGGAGACTCTTTCCCATAAACTGATCTCTTTACCCTCTCAGCCCAAAATAACTTTCCATTTATTCCTCTGATAAAGCATTAATGCCGTGAGGCAGCATACATTAAATCTATCATAATACAAACACTACCCAGCACTAGACTTTTTTTCAGTCCAGATCAATGACCAGATCACTGTCTGTGCCGCTCAAGTGTCTGTTGATGCTGAACAGCAAAAAGGACTGGAGGAAGTTTTCATAAGCAGCAAATCTAGAGAAGGAATCTCATCTGAGAGCAGTTTGCAAAGTATATCACTAGTCTACCAATTCTATGAACAGTTTGCCAACACAGTTAAATAAACTTCAGTTATCAAACATTAATAAGC
The DNA here is from genome assembly GCA_004024925.1 of Scalopus aquaticus. NCBI lineage: Eukaryota > Metazoa > Chordata > Mammalia > Eulipotyphla > Talpidae > Scalopus > Scalopus aquaticus. The sequence continues at coordinate 38,391 of PVIJ01012465.1, forward strand.
ATTTAAAAAAATACACATAAAACACCATTTAATTAATTCTTTCATGGCCTTCCATTTCTCTTCCCTGAAGACTGATGCTGTTGTCTGCATGGCTTCTGAGGGCCCTGTCTGCCTCTCCCGCTTCACCTTTCCACCGTTGCCTTTCTTTAATTCTGTAGATGCGATAATTTTCCTTCTCCTTCTTCTGGGTTGAATGCTTGACTCTCCCCTCACTTGGTAATCTCCTACTCATCCTTCTCTTGTCACTTCAAGCACTAGTTTCCCAGAGATTTTCCTCACCTGTGTCCCGCCCACCTACTCACCCCAGTCCCTTGGCCAGATTGGAGTCTTGCTTGCTTTCACAGAACCTCTGCCAAGTTGAGACAGGCTGTTTAGGTGAGCAGAACAAGCACCACCAGAACCTCAGGGGTGGACAAATAAGGGTCCACAGAGTTTGAGACGCTTACCCTCTCAGGCACAAGGCCAAGTCCCTGAGCCTGCCCTCCCTTGGGAATCCCCTCTCCCCAGCAGACTCCCCCTTGTCTCAGGAAATATCTATTGTTGGTGAACAGAGATTGTATAGTGACGTATACAAAGGAGAAAAAACTTGGGCATGTCTTGGATGGGCTGTCGGCGAGTTGATGAGAATCCAGCCCCTTGACATCATTCTTTCTCCACACTCACCGTGGGCAGAATGTTCTCGGCATTGTCTGGGGGAGACAGATGCCCAGGAGCATCCAGTTACTGCAGCCAGCACCAAACCTGGGATCTCTGGGCGATTTGCAGTCTCCGCCATGGCTCACTGTGGATTGTTCTGGTGCAGCAACCTATAACCAAAAGACAATGTACCATTTCAGAGACAATGATGCAGAAGGAAGACGATACCTTTAATTAAAGCTTGTGCTTGGAAAAGGAGGTAATGGGAAACTAGTAGTCACTGGCTTAGAGCACAGAGAGGATCTTGTTGGCCTGGAGTAATGAGCATGACAGAGGACTCAGCTCCTTAGCCTCTGGCAGTCTTTGATGCTATTCTATGGATTATAGTCCTTGTTCATTTCCCCTATGGCCCATTTGATATGCTCTGCTTAGAAATTGCAACAAAAAATACCAAAAGAAGGAAACTGCATAGATTTCTAACTCATTTCATTTGGGATCAAATATTTGGGATTCTGACATTTTTTAGGAGTTCAATACACAAAGCTATTTTCAGCTTCTCTTAGGGTTCCTCTGGCAGTAAGTTCCCTTCAAAATGTTAGTGGGATTTCTGATATTGGTCAGTTGGGTCCCTTGGGAAGCAGAATGCTGAGGTGGAATTAGGAGTGCAAGAGATTACTTTAGGGGGTCATACTTCAAACGGTAAGGAAGGAGTAGGACAAGGATAGCCTTCCCTCAAGGATACAGAGCCAACATCTGTGAAAGGAAACAGTGGGGAAGTAAGATGGGCAGGACAGCCTCAGACTGTGCTTCAGTCTGACGGTCTCTGCTAACTTTATAGGGGTTTAGAGCAAAGAGATCTCATTAGAACAGCTCCACAATGGGCAGAAGTAGTCAGGCCTGTGTTCTCCTTGTAGTCCCTGCCCTCAGCCGTTGACGAGAGGCTTCTCAGAAAGGGTGCCTTCGGCTCGAAAGCTGAGCAGCAGCCCCAAATGACTGCCAGCTGGAGGCTGTCAGCTAAACACTCGCATTGCAAGTCCCTTCTTGAAGGGAGCCCGGGGAAGGGAACTTCCGTGGCTGCCTCCACAGAGGATCTGGTCTACCGGCGGCTATTTGTCTTAATTCACTTAATGGTGGCTGCTAGGAGGCAATTCAAAATGAAGGGTGTGAGGGGGAGGCCCCATTGTGATTATAATTTTGCCAACAGGTTGGTCTATCTTGCCTGGCAAAGAATGCTGAAGGAGAGGAGGTTGGGGACTTGGGCTTTCATTTTGCCAGTCTGGGCTCTTGCTATGTCTACACTCCTTGCTCATGGATCCAGCAAGTTTCCAAATTCCGGAACGCTCAGTCCACTTAGCAGGTTATCGGCAGAGAGCATCTCACAAGGGTTCTTTCTCTTCTCTTTCTATTGATAGATGCTCTCTAACCTCTATTTACCTTTTTCTTATAGGAGCTTGCCAAAGGCTACAATAGCCAACATGACCCAACCTCCTAAATGTTTCCCACTATTTCCCTTAACACTATAGCCTCAGTAGACAAGATTGGACAAGCAAGAGTGTGAAACAGCTGGCAGCGCCTGGCATTGCTGATAGCCCTGTCTATTAAACAGGCTCACCTGCCCTGCCACCTTACTCAGCCATTCTGTACTTTCAGATATTATATTATTTCTGCTGCTTAGTTTTCCTGCAACTAAATTTTAAAAAAATGTAGACGTGACAGAAAATCTGAATAGCAGGGACTGAACTGATAGAGTTGTTTACTCATTCAGAAATCTGGAGATGGGTGATCCCAGGGTAAGTTCAGTACTTCTGTATCAGGACTCCAGGCTGTCATCTCAGCCAGTTTCTGGGGTTCTCCTTATGGTCACAACATGACTGCCACTGCACCAGGCACTATCCTCACCTAACCACATTCAAAAGGCAGAAAGGAGGGTGACATGAAAGTGGTGGTCTTTGTCCTTTCCTCTTTGATGGAGGCGGAAAAATTCGTCCCAGAGACCTCCCACGATAGTGCTGTCAGCACTCCCCTTGGTTGCCACGGAAGTTGAGAACATGAATCTCTAGTGTTTTCTCTTCCTTGTGGGAGGGGGGGCAAAGAGGAAGGTGGATTTGGAGACTCTCCAGACAGCAGTGTTTGCCATGGGGTCGTGCCTATTGATCATAGTCCTTCAACCTCCAACTTGGAAATTGAGAAACCATCTGTTTGCTCTTCCTGGGGAGTAGCTAGTTATGAATCAATTAAGCTGCTAAAGTTCAGAGAGTCCTTAAGACAAAATACTGTCAATCCAGGGCTCTTTCTTCATTAAACCGGTATTAATTTCTATTGCTCACTTGACGACACCTGATTGTTCCCTCGGATGGGAAATGCCAGCAATATAGGAGAAAGGGAGAAAATTACCTTCAATCTACTCTATGACCCCCTTCTCCCCAGTGCTGAATATTCATGAGCCCCACAGGTAATCCGGTCATGACCTTGTAACCAGTGAATTGAAGCTACAGATTCAGGGTAGGACTGATATGTTTTAAAAGCCTCTGTGCCAGAGTCCTGGAGGTCATTGGAGGAAGGATTCACTGTTGTATTATGAACATGGCACCGGGTACAGTAACGTGTGGCCAGCACCACTGGGCTAGCAGATTGAGCCACTGGTGAGGAAGCTGGAGAGCACTGCGCCTTCATGTGCTCCCGAAGCCACACATTTGAAAAGCTGCTGATCCACCACTCTGCCTACAGCACTACTCTCATCTCCTTGTCATTTCATCTCCCCAGTATGCTCCATCGTGGGATTCAGAAAAGGTTTTTAAGAAAACATCCTTTCATAGGAAGACATTTCTGTCAGAAGCAGACCTGGCTGATGTCTGGTAGTGGAGCTATAGGTCCAAGCCAGAAAGTTTAACATACAAGAGGCTGAGCGAGGCAGGGAGCTTTGAAGAATCAAGGCGGCCACATGATCATTGTCACTTCCAGGCTGAGCCCTTTAGGTGGACCCAGCTTCCTCTGCTGGAGGGTGGGCTCTGGAAACAAGAACAGCAGCTTGGCCCTCTGCCTCCCCTGCTCTCTCATGTTTCCCCTACAACTCATTTCCCTCTAATTTCTTTGGATACTTTTTACTTTGCCAGCTTCACTATACCTCTGATGCCATTTGTTTCTCACTGCCCTGGGCTTGAGGAGACAGACACAGAACCCTGCATCAACGCAGTGCCTGTGCCACTCTGATTGGCCTATTCAAGTTTTCCTTGGCATCGTGCCAAGATGAGAAAGGGCATCCTAGTTGTGAACCCCTCCTGGATCTTGGAGGCTACTCTAAAGTTTACCTGGCTCCCTTGGGAGCTCTCTGGATTTGGTCTATGCCTTTTCTGGCATTCCTTTGCTCCTCCCTCATATTCTGGCCAGTGCTGGTCTGTCTCCCAGAAATGGGAGTGATGCCTATCCTTCGTGCCCAGGTCTTCCCAATAGGTTTTCATCTCTGTGGAGTGCTAGGACTTAATTTTGTGAGCCTTGCTTTGACATCTGGTTGGCAAATGCCCCAGGAGTCAGAGTGCTGTCATGCTTGGCCCAGCCCCCAATCCATTAGTTTGTTTTAATCACAAGGAATTTGCAACACAATTGTCAACTGAGATTCTTTTGACTTTTGAGTTTCAAATGGCATTGACTTTGGAGCACAGTGAACAAAAATATGGGCCTTAGAGTTAGTCCATTTGCCTGGAATCCACATCTGTGTGATCTTGTACAGGTGATTTGACCTCTGTTTCTTTGTCTGTAAAATATGTATAATAACTTTAGAAATCTGGGGGTGATGATTCGATGAATTAGTGCAGCTAGAGCATTAAGAATGGCACCAGGCACACAGTGTTGCCATTAGCTCTGTCCCATCAGGAGGAAAGTCGCTGTGGGTGAGTTTGTATTTCTTGTAGAAACCATGCGTCTGAATGTTAACTGACCAGCTAACAATGGTCAGTTCCAGGGACCATCTTGCCAACTCATGCTCTCTGGCTGTTTTATACGCTGCCACTCCATACTTTATGCCACCCTGATTCCTTTGCTCCCTCAAGTATCTCTAACCTATAAAGTTGTGTGGGTATACAGAGAACTTTGGAAAGTTTTAGGATAAAGAAGGGGAGTTACAAGGCATGATGATACAATTTAGTTTTAAACATAAGAAATCCATTTTTTTACCTTTTTTTGATATAACATTGGTTTACAACACTGAATATGGTTTAGGGAGTAGCACCGTACCTCATCAGAGGTAAGTTATCACACCATACCCACTACTGAAGCACCCACAGTTCTCTTCCATAGACCATTGTACCCCCTACCCGCTTTATTCCCACCCCACCCTCCCTTCCCTGATAGTAGTCTCACGGTCTAGGGTTTGTTTTGGTTTATTTTTCTCATTTTTTTCATTTTGTTTCTCAATATTACACATAGGAGTGAAATCCAGCTTTTGTCTTTCTCCTTTCTGGCTTTGCTTAGCGTAATCCCCTCCAGTTTCGTCCACATTGTTGCAAATGGCAAGATTTTATCTTTTTTGACAGCTGAGTAGTATTCCACCATATATATATATATATACACCCCACATTTTCTTACATACTCCTCTGTTGTTGGAGTCTTATCTTAGTTTGTTTCGATAACTCAGCCATTGTAAATAGTGCCTTAACGAACAGAGGAGCGCATATGCCCTTCAAATTAGTGTTTGTACATTCAAGTAGGTGTACACCAGTAAGGTGTACTCTAGAACAAGTCTTGTCCTAAGAAGACTGTAGTTGCAATTTTTTAAATAACAAAAATTCCATTCTTTTGAAGTTGATGACAATGAATTGTGACAAGCCAGGATTTTAAATGGGCTCTAATAATAAAAAAGGAACTAACAACTATCATTAGCAAGCGTTTTACAGTTTACAAAGCACTTTCAAGTGCATTATTGTCTCATTTAGATGAATTTCCTTCTGCTTATGCCTGGAGGGTTTACAAATAAGGGCATTAAGCCAGAGGAGGGACACATGCAAACACACATGCTCACACACATAGACACGCATATACACACACACGCAAGTGCAGAGCTACCTGCTTTATATGGGCTCTGCGATGCCCACTGAAGGCTCCAGCGGGGCCAAGATGCCAAATCAATCCATAGACAAAGTTATTGATGAAGTTTCTATTGATTCCAAGTTCTGGCCTGGAAATTCTTGACACTGAGGGTCACTAGGAGGAGCTGTTACGAGTTTGGTTTCTTAGTTGATACACATGCTGAGTTTTTGCAAAATTCAGAGAATGGATGGGCTCATCTTCCTCTGGGATTATTGGGTCATTTCTCAGCATGACTGAAGCCTGAAAAAAGTGAGGTTCTGATGAGTCACACAATTCACAGCTCAAGCAAGAGAAATCTGAATTTTGAACAAAACAAAGATTTAAATACTCCCAAGCACACAGCTCTTATCCTTAAAGACAAATTCACAAATTTTTACTTTATACTACTTTTATAGGGTCATGTTGCCATTTGTACACCCTATTTATTAGCAAATGGGGGATGGAGTGATGCTTCCAAGTGAATACATTTAGTGCAAGAGTTTGGCTTGACACATAATTCATTGGGAGAGGCTGTAAATATTTTCAGCGCACCTGTGTACATTCACATGATACTTCATTTTGGAAACAATAACAACTGTCATTAGGCAACAGACTAATGTGTCCACTGACCTAGTGGGGAAGACAAAAATCTTGTCCAATAGTAAAGTGGGTTGTGCTTTGGGACCAGCTGCCTGCTTGTTTCTGAGCTCCACAGGTGAAGGATTTGAACTGAACCTCTGAAAACTTTAGGGTATCACCGCATCAGATGAATTACCATGTTCTTTCTGCTGTCAGGGTCCTTACCTTGACTGTGAGCAAAAGGTGCTGGAAGCCAACAACTTGGACAGTCATTGCCCAGATCTTTTCTAAGTGTCCCTGAAAATGGAGCACAATGGCCTGTCAAGCATGTCTCTAAAAATTTTTAACACACTGCATTATAACTGACTGACCACTTCTCAGGCACCATCATTAAATCAAAACTCCGTGAAGATACTTCATGTGTCCTATTTCTCTCCACATAACCAACATTTAATACAATGTGTGGTGTATAGTAATTAAAGGGGTTGTTGATTGACTAACTGAAAAGTGCAATTAATGTTTTTCTGAACTGAATGGTTTTCCTCTGAAAAATTTCACAACCTCCAATTTCCATCACTATAGACCTTGCATTGTATGTCGATGATGAATTTTGAGAACATTTTATTACTTTCAACAGACATGACAATAATTCTATCAATTAAAAAATGTGAAAGGGAGGTAGAATTATTTGCAAGCATGGGAGGAGGGGTGCCTAAGCTTGTCTGAGGCCAGGCTTGATGGGCACATGAACACCTGCAGCCCTGTATGTCCTCCCAGGCACACAGCACTTCATTTTTCAAGACTCAGTCATGGTGTGTCTTTTATGTAGTTTATTTCCCCATTTATTTAGATATTCTGTAATGTCCCTCAATAGTGCTTTTCTACATAGAGGTGCTAAGTATTTTCTGTTTTTTTTTTTTAAGATTTATTTTATTTATACCAAGCTGGGGTACAGGCCAGAGGCGTGGGGCGGCGAGAGGGCCCACCAGAGACAGAGTGGGGAGCAGAACAGGCAGATCAGAAATACACTGCTGAGGGGAGCAGCGGGCGAAGCAGGAGAGGTCTGCCGCACCATGTGGGATTCTCCCCTGCTGGGCATCGAACTCGATGCCCATAGCTCCACAGCGCAGCGCTCAACTGCTGCGCCACCAGGGAGGCCCTCTGTTTGATTTTTTAATAGCTGTTTTATGCTATTGGATATTATCCCAAATGGAATTTGTTTTAAAATTTTGTGCCCTTTTTCTTGTTTGTTGGTGTAAAGAAATATGAGTGATGGGTGCATTCGAGTTCTCCAGAGAAACAACTAGTAGAATATATGTATATATGTAGAGAGGGAACAAGACAGAGATGCAGGCGTGTAGGAGGAAGTATGCTTCAGGAATTGGCTCAGTGTTACGGAGGCCAAGAAATTCCTTGGTCTCCTGTTCGTTAGCTGGTGAACAGGGAAAGGTGGTGGGTGTAATTCTGAGTTTGAAGACCTGAGACTGGAGATAAGAAGATATGGTCATAAATCCCTGTGTGCAGTCAAATGGTCTATCACTGAGCTATACCCCCTTAAGTGCCTGTGTGATCCCAAAAAACTAAGAACCAGATCTCTCAGTGTCTGAGGACAGAAGGTAGATGTTTTGGGTAAAATGACGAATTTGAGTTCCTCCACCTTTTTCTATTTAGACCCTCAAATGATTGGATTGGACGCTGCTGCCTGTGTTTGTAAAGGAGATCTGTGGGTGTCTTTTTTCATAATATAAGGTCACTTCCTTTGGGTGTGGTCACCATAGTTTTCACACCACCAAAGCACCCATAGTCCTCCACCATGGTCTATTATGCTCTCCGGTTTTCTGCTCTCCTGCCCTTTCTTCCTCCCCTCTTGAGCGTTTCAGATCTATGGTCTGCTTTCAAGGGTCAGTATTAGTTTGTCTTCATCTGATCCTTTGTTTGGTTTCTCTAGATTGCACTTATAGGTGACACCACCTGGTATTTCTTTCTCCTTCTGGCTCGCTTCACTTGGAATAATCCCATGTGGTTCTATCTACATTGCCATAAATGGCTTGAGTTTATAGTTTTTGATTTCCAAGTGGTAATCCCTTGTGTACATGTAGATGCCACATATTCTTGATCCACTTGTCTGTTTTGCGCTGTTAAGTTTGTTTCCATATCTTGGCCATTGTTACTAGGTGCTGCTATAAACTTAGGAGTGCAGGTTTTCTTTAAAATTAGTGGTTTTCCGCTCTTTGGAAAGATAACAGGACCAGTCTACGTTCCCACCAACAGTATAATAGGGTCTCTTTTATCCACACTCTTGGCACCACTTGTTTCTACTTTTGTTTTTTATTTTGATGTGGGCCATTTTCATAGGTACAAGGCAGTATCTCATTTTGCTTTTGATTTGCATTTCCCTGACAAGTTATGAAAATTGTTTTTCATAAGTCTGTGGGCCATCTGTATGTCTTCTTTGGAGTAGTGCCTAATTACTGCTTTTGGACAATTTTTGATTGTTTTTATTTGGTCACGTGAATAATTTCTTAGTAGATCTTCTGTATCAATCCCTTATCAGATGCACGGTATGAAAATATTTTTTTCCCATTCTGTAAAGTGTCTTTGTTTTGGTCACTGACTTTTGTGCTGTACAAAAGCTTTTTAGTTTGATATAGTCCAGTTTATTTTCTCCTTTGTTTTTCTTGCTGCTGGAGATGGTACAGGAGATCCTTAAGCATTCTCCCGATTCAGAATTTCTAATCTTTCCTGGGAATACTTTCACAGACACACCTAGAAATAATGTTTTACCAGCTAGCTCAGTATCCCTTAACCTGTCAAATTGACACATGCAATCAATCATCGCAAATTGCATATTTACCATGAAATTTGTAATCTTATAAAAAATGTAGTTATAAATTTTAATAGCTTGTATTTGGACTTTTTACACATATGATTTTTTTTTTTCAGGAGGCAAAATTGTGTCTTTCTAATCTCTGTTTCTTACTCTGGCTTTCACTGTATTGGCTAGGACCTTTATTAAAATATGAATGTAAGTTGTGATAGCAAGCATCTTTGATTCACTTCAAATCTCAGCAAAATCTTTCAACAATTTACCTTTAACTGTGACTGCTGTAGGTTTGGATAGTCTTTGGTAGATAAAGGATATTCCCTTCTATGTTAACAAAGAGGGTTTTTCTCATGAAAGGATGTTAAATTGTGGCATCTCTTGAGATGATCATATTTTGTCAAAATAGATTGATTTTTTTTTTCTCTCCCCTCCAGGGCTAAGTCATTCATTTTCTTGGGAAAAACCCTTTAGAGAAGTAGTAATAAGAGGCGTATTATATTTTTATAAGAGAACTATATGGTACTTAAAGCATACCTGTTCAAAGAATTAGTTACTATATTTAATACTCTACAACTTAAAAAGGATGGCTATCCTCATTTTGAAATTGATTATTCATTGCCAGTCTTTTATAAGAAACAATACCAGAGGTTGCAAACCAATCAATAGGAGGATAAATATGGCTTAGAGTGAGTTTTGTTTGGCCCACAGTGAATTTAAACTTTTCTTCCCCTAATTTGTGGCTAGAGAGACAAAGGTTTTACACTTACATCTGATTCCTGCCCTCTCTTTAAAGAGAAATCTGTCAATAATGGCCCAGCATGCAACAATCACTTGGAGAATACAGACCTTTGACAAGGGAGGCATTTACTTAGTGTGTGGCTGATGTATATTAACACACCATATTACTACTTCTAGATTTGTTGTACATTTTGTTTTGACAGACTCCCTTCCATTTTATGAAAGTGTTGTTTAATAATTAACACCTAACTATTATACTGCCATAAAATGTAGAATAGATAAAATTAGAGTAGAAAAGGTTGAAACCTGGACTTAAATATTTCAAAGCAAGCCAAAGCAAGTTGTACAGTTAGAATGTACTCCCTGTGTACACTGTAGGGCAGACCTTAAAGTTGACTTGAATATTAGCAATCAGTAAGGGAAGCTGACATTCGAAAGAGGTGGGTTTCTTTATCTTGTTAAACTATAAAGAAACTATAAAGATGTCACATTGATATAAATTTAAAATGTTCAATGGAATGACTGCTTGCCAGATACATGAAACTATTTCTAGGTGAAATCATTTGTCATTTAAAATGGAAATTAGATCTAAAATATCTTTTACCAGGTAATAGACTACCTTTAAGTAAATTACCACTGATCAGTTTAAGACTATGTTCCTTACTCCTCAATTCCAGGTGCATAATGAACCCTGTGTTTTGTTTTGTTTTGTTTTGTTTTTTTCATTGGGGTATGTAGAATAAAAGCAGGATCAGTATGTGATCTGTAGTTAATTTTTAAATTTTTTTAAAATAATTAGTACCATTGTTTTACATTGTTATTTTCACGTTATTGGATCTCATCAGGTGTGCTCACTGCAGCTCCCCTTCCACCAAAGCACCCCCATTTCTCCCACAGCTATCTTCTGCACTTGCAGATTCTGCACAAGAATTACCATTCTGAGCACCCCCCATCCATGCAGTTGGTCACTATCTGTACTGGAGAAATTGGGGGAAGATGCAGAGACAGCAAGATGCCCCGGCACAGTGATAGACTTGATTTGGCCCTTGAAGTGGGGTTGGCTAGTGGGGTGCAGGTTAACTAGCAAGCAGGGTGCCCAGGTGCACAGTTCCAAGCACTCTCAGAGCAGGAGTAAGCTGTAGGAGTTGGTGGAACACAGAGTCTGAATTCAGGGGCCTTCTGGGGACACTGCAGTGCTAGAACCAGATGTTCCTCTCCAGTTCTGGCTCTGCCCAAACAGCTGCCACTGGCTTCTACTTGAGGGAATTGGGCTCCTCACACTGGCCAATTTCAGCCTGCAAGGCGAGAGCCTCTTCCCTGAGAGCTCATTAAGCCTAAAGAACACGCTTCAATATTTCCTTTAATGTGAATCTGCAGTGATGAATTCTCTCAATTTTGTTTGATTGAGAAGATTTTTATTTTAGCTTTTTTTTTTTTAA